>OOIL02000857.1:7443-46481 GCA_900332095.2 Cuscuta campestris | reverse complement strand
ATAGTCCCAGGCTAAGTGCTTTACATAATATTTTTGTAGTCTAAGTGCATAATAATCTTGTATAGAAAGACCTTTTGAAGACCACGAAACTTATTTTAAGTTGTGTTTATTTTGTAATATTTTGAAAAAAATTATAAATTCAGAATTTTAAAGATTATTATTTTTCGTGGACCGCTCATCTTCTCCGTCCGTTGTAATTTGTACTATCACATTTGTAAAAGTCATCCTTTCAAAATTAGCTTTGAAGTAATCGGGTTAGAACTAATCAGACTAGATGATTAAGAGAACAACCTCTAAATAGGTTTTTTTCTTCAAATAATAGGACTTATTTTTCTATAATGTACCACCTTTACCTCTCTTTGGCAATTTCTTATACAATCTTGAATCCATACTTATTTTATACAGTTTACCGTCGGGTCTTGCAAAAGAAAGAGATATAACTACTAGTCTATAATAGAAGTAAGTAAAAACTCTATTTCTTTGCACAAATAGAGTTGGGTCTTACCGTCGGGTCTTATACTTCACGTATAGATCTTAAGACTATAATTGCACAACTCTATTTCTTTGGATTTAGGATACCCACTTTGTCATCTACATATGCCTGTTTCAAAATTGATTTTCTTAAATTCATTAAAAGTTAACAACTCATGTATTACTCCTATAAATGGTTCGAATTTGAATGCCGTTTTGATATATTATTCCGTCCGTCCCTATAGATTTCCCCGTTATGCATTACATGCCTTGAGAGTACTGGAAATACCTTTGAAGCCCCGGAGTTTCAAAATTTCCCTCTCTGCCACGTCAGCTTTAACTTACTTCACAGTTTCATTGAAAATGGATATGAAGCCCTGAGGCTTCAAACTGGTGGTTCAAACCTTAATTTTCTTAATTTTTTATTACATATTTTATAAAATTAAATTAATAAAACCTTATTAATTAATTAAATTTAAACGAAAATAATTCATTAAATGAAAATAATACCTTCAATAAAAAAGAACATTTAATTAAAAAATTTACATTAATTAAAAACTTAAAACAAATTATATTTAGCTTTGATCTCGTTATGTCTTCTCTCAAGCAAATTATATTCGCTTGGTCGTTTGACTCGAGACCGGACAAAAGAACATTAAAACTGAAGAGATTCATGTTAAAAGATGAAAAAAATTGAATATTATTTTTATTTGAAGAAGATAGAGAAAAGATTTTGTGGGCGTTTAATTTTAAAAAAACAAATTGAAGAAGAAAGATTTTGTTTGTTAGTTTTTTTTTAAAAAAAAGAGTTAATTTATAGTAGAGTTTTTTTTAGTTTGTAACAGCGTGTAGCCATTTGAATGGGGAGATTCAGTGCAAAACGTCCGTTATAAGTTTGACGCAGTACCAATAACGCCCGGATGAAGCCCTTGGGAGCGGTGTTTAATGCCCCTCAGGCGTTAAAAGTGCAATGACGCCATGGGACGTTACAAGCATTACCACAGCCTTGACCCTTGTTCGACTTTATTTTCAATTTAATTTATTTATTATAAGTCTAAAATTTAGAATAAAATATATAGTAATAACTATAATAAAAGGTCTAAAACAAGGGAGGACAAGTCTATATTATTTATTGAAATGAGAAACAAAAATAAGCAAACAGAGTTAAATTTGATCATGTGAATAGTATTTGAGAAGATCTATGGAGAACGAAGAAAGTAATGAACTAATTCATGGAAAATTCTCTTGATAAAAACAAAAATGCTATGAGAATACAAAAAGAGGATTCTTAAGTCTTTTAAGACTAAAATAAGAGTTCACACTGACATTATTAAACTGTTGCACTTACCATATTGTTACATTGCAACTGTCACACTAGCAGCGCCACACTGCCATCCGTCGTCGTCGGCCACTAGAGCCCTGTCACCATTTGCCGATATTGACCGGTGGTCCTCCGGTGGTTGGCTGATCACACTGCTACATTTATTCTAGTATTTTCATCTTTTTTACTCTTATCAAGAAAGATTTCTTATAATTCACGAGTATCTTCTACAAATTCTCAAGGATTTGCAAGCTACCCTCAAACTTTTTAGCAAGAATTTCTTGGTTATTCTTTAGTGTTACAACTTGAGAAAATAATGACTATTTGCAACCGTATGAAGATTTGTATGAAAATACAAAAATAAAGTTCTCCACCTTAGCCTACTACAAATGATTAATGTTCATACTTGGCGAGTGTAGAAGGAAGTTAACCACCCAAGAAGTCACCGCTATAATAAAGATCTAAATCACGCATTATATATAATTTTAATTAATTATATGGAGTGAAAGTGAAAGTAAAACACATGAAACTGATTTATGGAATGAAGGAATTAAGTATCATTCCATTTTCATTCATATGTTACAAAAAAAGTTTCTGGTGCGGTTTCAATTTAATTTATTTGAAAGATTATCATAAAATTTGAAAAAAATTGTTTATTCAAATATCACACCAAAAACTTTGTAAAATTGTTTATTCAAATATCACACCAATAAACTTTGAAAGATTTATGGAGTATTATTTTATCTTATTCTAAACCCACCTTTAAAAATAGAGTCAGGTCTCGTACCGCATAATGAAAAGAATATTTTTGGGCGAAAAGAGTATTATTAAGGGTAAAATGAGCCGTAAAAAAAGGTTAAATGGTGATTTTAATTAGAAGAGAGTATTTTTTTTTGGACAGATGAAATGTGAAAGTGGAGAGATATTTCTGGAAAATTACTCACGGGTGACGCGAGTTTTGTTGAAATAACTCTCAGGTCCCTCTATTTTCAAGAAGACAACGGATGTCCTTACATTTTGTTGTAATGACTGACAGGGGACATTCCATCCGATATTTCATCCATAAACGTTAATAAATGTATTTCTTCCTATTTTTTTCCTTAATGTTTTATGGTAATAACTCTTAGGTCGCTCCTTTTTTTATCTTTGTTTTTCTTTTTTTTTGTTACTGTTTTTAAAGTGGTTTTTTAAAATATCTTCTATAAAATCATATAAAAATTCAAAATTATTTGTATGATATAAAAATAAATGAAATAAAAAATTTTATAAAAAAGAAAAAACCGAGTAATGGCAAAATAGGAAAAAATGATAATGACAAAATAGGAAAAAATGTATTTATTAACTCTTATGGATGAGGTATAGGATGAAATGTACCCTCCCAGTCATTACAACAAAATGTAAGGACCTCTGTAGTCTTCCTGAAAATAGAGGGACCTGAGAGTTATTTCGACAAAATTTACGTCACCCATGAGTACTTTTCTGGAGATATTTTTGGAATGGAGGGTGTAGATAATTTCATATAAGTAATCTAGACAATGCAATAACATATTTCCTTCGTCCCAAAAACTCCTTTCTCATTCTTTAATTTCTTGTCCCACAAAGTCATTCTATTTTCTATTAAAAACTATTTTTACACCTACTAATTCTTAATTTACCAATCACATCATAGCTTTTTACTAATAATCTTCTCATCACATCAAGAATATTTTGGGAAAGTCAACACAAATATATCCTTCTCCTAAATTTTATAAAAGTCAAAATGGAAACATCTTAATAGAACGGAAGAAGTATTAATAATTAACCAACGGTAAATTTTTTTGAATGTGATTAACTCAATCACAATGGATAGATTTAATCTACAGGTCTAATAGAATAATTGATAGATAACTAGAGTTAATTAATAGAACAGGCCGGTCAACGTGATCAAAACATACATTACATTACCACAATCTACGTTACGAATTAAAGAAAAAAAAAGTCAAAACGAACTTTTTCTTCATTCACACACACATTACACTTGAATTTGGTCTTTCAAATTTCCTATAAAGTCCAACTAATGAAACCCATCCATCACTATATTTCAATTCTCTTAATAAGACCAGATATAGATTCCAACTTCCAACACCACACATAAACATAATGTTCAGATATTCTACGTTGTTTACTCTACTGAGTGTTGTGGTCAATTTTGATCAAGTGTTACTAGTGAAGGGAAATGAGGTGGTGGTTGACATGGGGATGGCCCCGGCGCCGGCTCCGGCGGTGATCGGAGGTTTGGTGCCGGCCATGTTTATATTTGGAGACTCGCTCATTGACAATGGAAACAACAACAATCTATTCTCACTTGCTAAGGCCAACTATCCCCCTTATGGAATCGACTTCAAGAAGGGTCCTACCGGCCGCTTCTCTAACGGTTACACCATCGTTGACGAAATTGGTACGTTCATTTTTATGTCGTTCGTTATTTTATATATGAGTTTTTTAACGCCATATTGACCAACTAAGCTACGTTCTGATGACACTGATATCTGCTTGGAATTATTGGTGCACTTGTGTAGGGGAATTGCTTGGATTACCATTTGCTCCGCCGTACTCTGATTCTCCCAGCATAGACCAAATGCGTTACTGAGTAAACTACGCCTCGGCCGCTGCGGGCATTCTTGACATCACCGGGGAACACTTTGTAAGCCTAATCTTTTACTCTCCCGTTTCATAAAACAGTTCCACATTCACCTTTCACTCTTCCCATAAAAACTTTCATTTTTTCATTAAAATGTCTATTTTACTCTTACTAACTCTTATCCAACATATCACATCAAATTTATTCACAATTTCACGTCCTGTTTCTACGCATCATATCACAAGGTTACTACGAGTACAAAATACACACTCCTTAAATTTGTCTAAAGTAGAAAACTAAACTTTTTTGCGAAGCAGATCGAAACACTAATTATTTGATAACATTTTCAAAACGTTAAAACCTAAGTTTACCTACATTAATTTGCAGGTGGAGCGCGTTCCGTTCAACGAACAAATCACAAATTTTGCGAATACAATAGACGCACTATCGGGCAACTTAAGCGCGGATGTGGTGAAAGCGGACATACCGAATTGCATCATGTTTGTGGGGATGGGTAGCAACGACTACCTCAACAACTACTTTCTCCCTGGTTACCCAACAAGTATGATGTACAATGCTCAACAATTTGCTGATCTTCTGATTCAGCAATACACCCAGCAACTCACTGTAAGAACCCAATCCAATCAATCATTGTTCCATAACATTAAAATTCTCTTTTCCTTTTATTTATCTAACTTGTTCAAATTAAATGGCCATCATATCGTCATCTACTATATATAGAGACTGTACAGCCTTGGAGCAAGGAAATTTGTACTGGGTGGGGTTGGACAGATGGGATGCATCCCAACAATGCTGGCCAGAACTGAAAATGGGCAGTGCTTAGATGAAGTGAACCAAGCAGTTGCCCCATTCAATGCCAACATGAAGCAGATGATCGACAACTTCAAGTCCACTCTTCCCGACGCCAAGTTTGTCTTTCTAGACACCCAAAACATGTTCCGAAACATCATCGCCAACTCCAAAACATACGGTACGTACCACACATTATTGTTTAATAAATTGGCCTGATGTTTTAACACTCGATGCATGATCCGTTCTTTCGTGAGACATTTTTTTCAGGGTTTAGTGTGATCGATCGCGGTTGTTGTGGAGTTGGGAAGATGAATGGGGAAGTGACATGTCTTCCATATGAACAGCCATGTGATGACAGAGAACAGTACATATTTTGGGATGCATATCACCCCACATCTGCTGTCAACATAATACTTGGCAAGATGTCTTTCAATGGAGGCCCTGATGTTGTGTACCCCATGAACATTCAGCAGCTTGCCCAGACTCAAGTTTGGCCATTTTAAGATTATGTGAAACTCATCAGTTCCATTTAATCATTTTATTGAACTTCTAATTGATATCAAGGGATTATTCAATCTTTATTGCAATGTGTAAGCCAATATGAGGTGTTGGATTGGTTATGACAATTGAAACTTGGGGATATTTTTTTTTAAAACCTATGCAGTCATTACTTCAATGGTTTTCTAAAAAAACTTCAATGTGTAATCTAATACTCTCTCTCTCTCTCTCTTTGTGCGAGAGTATTTGTTTTTTTTAGACTTTTTGTGGTCAATCAAGATTGACTTTTGACATGTAATTAAATAAATAAAATGGTATATTAGTTGCATAAACAATAATTTGAAGATAAACTAAAATATTTGATATAAAATGATTGTGAATTTTCCCTTGTATAAGCATAAATGTAATAATACTCCGTAGTTCATAATCTAAATAATCGTTCAAGACTCAACTATTAGACCAAAAAACTATTACAATAATGATTCTAGCATAATGATTTTCTATTTGGGAATAACCTAGGGAAAAAAAGACTAAAGTATGAGTAAAATATTAAAAATATACCAAAATAAGAGTTTCATGTTTTTATTTCCCAAATAGGAGTTAAAAAGTATTTATTATATGTCAATCATGGTCATATACATTACCAAAAAATATTGTGAAATTTCCATATAAAGTACCACATTATCACAGTGTTAACTTTTATTTTGGAAATAATAATATGGAGCTTCAATTTTGATATTTTCTCTAAGTTTTAGGGTGATTTTTTAATAACCTGCCTGGATATTTTACAAATTCGTCCGTAAGCATTATATTACTCTCTGTCTTAATTTAAGTTGTCTGTTTGTTATTCACAAAGTCAAACTTTAACCACTTTCTTTACTCATTTTCACTACCCATTTGAGAAAAGATTAGTTTTGTCACTTTTTTTGTCCAAATTGCCATAATCTTCCTTCTTTGCTCTTTACCTTTAATCTTTTGAAGATATCCTTCCAAGCCTTCCATTGCATGTACCCCCACCTGCAAAGAGATTGAACCTGGAGAACACATCCTTGTGCATCTGTTTTGCAAATGTGCAACACCAAAACAGATCCCTCGCCGCCGTTTCCACTTCAGTCCCACATAGAGAGCAATTAGAGTCAATAGACAAATACCTGCCTACCCTATCTTTACTTTGCATTCTACCTTTCATCAACAGCCACGTAGTAAACTACATCTTGGGGGGGGGGGGTGAACTTATTCCAGACCCAATCCCTCCACTTTGGTTTGTCATTTTTGCCCTGAAGCCATACATATCCTCCCCTGACAGTGTATGCATTTGTAGCAGCAGGCATATTCCTAAACACCTTCCTTACTTTGATCAATTCCCTCTAATAATGACAGGATTCGAACTTTGGTGTGTAACTCCAGAAATCTTAACCTTGGATGTATCTATTATGTATCCATTTCACCCATGGCACGTCCTTTTTTTTCGAGCAACATCCAAATTGATTTTCATCACATTAGCTCAATTCCAGTTAAGAACACTCGTAATACCCAACCCTCCATATTTTTTCTCCTTACAAACATCATCCCAATTGACCAGTGGACTTTTGTATTCTTGAGAACCACCCCAAAGATATTATCTAGAGATGGACATTATTTTCTTCATCACCATTTTAGGTAGAACAAAAATCTTTGACCGAAA
Source organism: Cuscuta campestris (assembly GCA_900332095.2). Taxonomy (NCBI): domain Eukaryota; kingdom Viridiplantae; phylum Streptophyta; class Magnoliopsida; order Solanales; family Convolvulaceae; genus Cuscuta; species Cuscuta campestris. The sequence continues at coordinate 39,074 of OOIL02000857.1, read as the reverse complement.
AGATATGATTCCCATAATTACAAAATTAATAATTCTAATTCTAGCACTATCTGCGAAGTGTCTAAATCCCCAAGCATTAAATCTACTAGTTAATTTATTCCAAGTATTATCACATCCACTGATCCTTCGTCTGGCTATGGTTATTGGGCTACCAAGGTATGTAAAAGGCAGACTCTCCAACATCATATTGGTCAATTTAAGCAACTCATCCTGTCTTTGTTGATTTACCGTTCCAAAAACAACATGAGATTTATGCTTATTAATGAATAGTCCAGTAGAGAAGTTAAAGTCTTCTAAAACCCTCATAATGCATTTAATAGATTTATGATCAGCCTTGCTAACAAAAATGAGATCATCAGCAAAACACAGATTGACAATCTTCAAGTTAACACACATAGGATGAAAAGCAAACTTCTCTCTACTAACTTCCTGTTAAAAACTTCTACTCAGGTATTCCATTACCAATACAAACAACAAGGGAGATACATGATCTCCTTGTCTCATCCCTCTAGCCCCTTTGAAGTAACCATGGTGACTCCCATTAATATTAATAGTGTAGGTAGGAGTAGTTATGCAGAACATGACCCATGTAATGAAAAGATCAAGAAAATTAAGGCTATAGAAGATACCTCTAATTGCTTCCCAACATACAGAATCATAAGCTTTTTGGATATCTAACTCTATCATGCATCCTGGAAAAATACCTTTCTTTGTGTGCCCTTTAGCAATTTCCTGACACATAAGAACATTGTGGGTTAGTTCTCTCCCTTGGACAAAGGCCCCTTGGTTAAGATCCACAATAGATGGGAGAACCAACTTAGTCTCAAACAAATAAGCTTAGAAATAACTTTGTATCTAACATTGCAGCATGCAATAGGTCGATAATCAGCAAAGCTCTTAGGATCAAATTTTTTGGGTATGATAGTCAAGAAGTAGAGTTGATCTATCTTAAAGTTCTTCCCTCCCCAAACAAATCCAATACTGCTTTAGTAGTTAATTCTCTCACTACCTTCCATTGTTTCTTGAAAAAGCCACTATGATATTCATAAGGCCCTCGGATCTTACTGCTAGGTATTCAAAATAAAGCTTCATTGACTTGCTGAGGACCAAATCTCTTAATCAGCCCCACATGTTGCTCAGTAGTCAAACATTTCCCTCTCTTCATGATATTCACATCAATGTCTTTAGTCATAGTTCCAGTGCCCAGCAACTTTTTGTAAAAAAAATCAAACACCTTAGAAATATCTCTTGTCCCCTCTACATATTGTCCATGTTCATTTTGGATGCCCATAACCTGATTATGAACTCTCCTCTTCTTGATCCAAGCATAAAATAGGTGAGAGTTATTATCCCGTTCAATAATCCAATCTTGTTTACTCTGCTGACATTTCATGGGGAAAGAAGCATGAATAGATTTATGTAGTTTATCCATTAGCTCCATTTCCTTGTCTAACAGCAGCTGGCTCATATTAGAATGCTTAATGTCATTTTAAAGTTTCAACAGATTATCCCTGATCTCATAAATCTGTTTGTGGATATCCTTGAACTTTGATTTGTGGATCTTTTTTAGTGGTTATTTAATGTTCTTAAGATTTTAAATTAACTGAAACATATATTTTTGAGTTTTGTCATCCCTCCAATATTGATTAAGGGGCTGTTTGGCAACTTCTGAATGGGTAAGTGCTGAACCAGTAAGAGGTCTGAATCATTAAGTGCTGAACAAGTAAGAGATCTGAACCATTAAGAGCTAGTATATTGCTTAACTATTCAGAGGCAAATGTCTGATCAATTCAGATAACAGCTCTTAACCATTCAGACTCTGTATAATACTTAACCATTCAGAGGCAAATCTCTTAACCATTCAGACATCTGAACCATTAAGAGGCTGAAACAAACAGTCTGAACCATTAAGTACTGAATCATTCAGACATCTGAACCATTAAGAGGCTGAAACAAACAGCCCCTAAGTGTCTACTGAAAACAAGGATCCTTCATCCACATATTGCCGAACTTGATGCTGTTGCCTTGTCTTTGAATTTTGATCCTAGTTACCAACAATGGAGAGTGATCACAAATTCCTTCATTCAGTACTATTGTTTTGGTTTCCAACTTCAACATCCACTCAACATTAGATAGTGCCCTATCCAGCTTCGAGAAGATTCTACATTCAGCCTTCCGTCTATTTGACCAAGTATAATAAGACCCATTAAAGGGCATCTCTTCCAGTCCACTATCCAGCACACAGTCTCTGAAGTCTTTTATTTCTTCATCAGTAACCATATTATTACCCCCTTTCATGTCTTCAGCCTTCAAAATAGTATTGAAATCTCCAATACAGCACCAATGGTCAACCATATATTTAGCATAATCCCTGATTTTAGTCCAAGAGGGCCTTTCTACCTACTACCACTGTCATTAAAAGCATAAATGAAAAAGACTGAGTAGTTATTATCATGCAGACTTCTAACTTTGCAATGGACAGCCTGGGCAGAGCAATCCATAATCTGAAAACAAATTTTATTATTATTCTAGACCACCCAAATCCTACCCAAAGAATGGTGGTTAATATTTTTGTAGGTTCGCCAACTATTAAACATCTTATTGAGAATATCCTTCTCTTTCTCTTTTTTATGTTGGTTTCTAGAATTCCATCAAGCTAACATTATATTTATTCAACATGCTTTTTATTTTCCACTGCTTATGACGACTATTTAGTCCCCTTATATTCCAACATAACATCATGAGAGGAAAGGATAACGACTTCCATAGGAAGGATCCTCCCCCTTATGCAGCAGTTCTTGATTTTCCTAGCACTCTTCTTTTTGTTAACCATCTGGAACCCACTCCGATCATCAGTATTGTCATCCTTCTTTTCTATTTTATATTTACTTCTATTCTCCTCCTCTATCGTACTTACTGTCTCTTCTTCCTTTGGCTGTTGTTTATGTGTATTCTCCACCCTTTCAGTTGATGATTCCTTAGGTGTTGTTTAGGGCTCCAAATGTTTTTGATAATCCTTTCTTGCTTTTCACCACTTTCTTCTACAGAACACATTTGAGTGTCCCATATTGTTACATTTGGAGCAAATAGTAGGTTTCCATCCGTATATTATATCCTGTGCAATAACTGGGCCTTAGTCATTAACAAAACTCAAGAGCTATGGGAAATCCTATTGAACTTGCACTTCCAGCTGGATTCTAGCATAGCCCCATTTTGCCCTTGGTTTTGTTGCTTTATCCATCTTAATAGGCTTCCCAGGTATGCTTCCCAGCTTGCTTAATCCTGACAAACTCCGGTACCTCATACTCAGGTTCGGGAGTTCGATCTGGAACATCCTTCAATTCAGTAACATCAACTTTACATCTAGGAGTCCACTTTCTAACATGCATCCGCTTATTATCAAAGTAGTAACTACGTTTAGCTACTTCATCCCTTTCCTCTACCTTATGAAAGTGCACAATATACTAACCATATTTTAAGAACGAAACATCTTCAATATTAACATCTCTCCAGATTCTGGTCACAAATCCTCATATCACTTCCACTGGCGGATTAGCTCCCAAAACACAACATAAAAGGGCTTTATTTTCCATTCATCGCACTCCTCAATCACATCATCTTCCGTCATTTTAGCTATTAACTGACCATTAATCAGATCCGCTGGGATAAATGAAAGATTAACCTGAGTTTTAGCCAAACCTCCAACCACCTCTGCGTAGCTCGCCTTTTTTTTTTTCCTTCTTAGAGACCTCCTCCATATCTCCTTTCTGTTCGTGGTCCAGTTCTGATTTAGACCCTTTCGTCCCTTCCGAGATAACGCTGGTTGGATCTTGCTTCTCTATCAAATGTGTTTTAGGATTGGGAATTTGCTTGTCTACTGATGGGCCAGACCAATTCGCTGCTCCCGATTGTGGTGAAGCAGCCGTAGCCAAACTTTATACTCCCTCCTCAATAAATTTCCTCCCTCGTTTTTTTTGTTCCTAAATAAACTTCTTTTTTCTCCTAAAAAATATCTTTTAACCCTTACTTTTTCATACCCTACCTATCACATCATACCCTTTTACTTATAATCTAACTATCACATCTTACTTTTACACATCAGATCAAGGGTATTTTTGGAAAATCAATACAAAAATATCCCTCCCTTAAATCTTCAAAAAGTCAAAAATGGAACTTTATTTAGGGACGAAGGGAGTATTAATTTATTTTTTAATTTTATACAAATTTTCAAATAAAGTGAATTAGAAATAACTTCAATCATACTTCATAAGGAGAAGAACCAAACTAGGAGTAAAAGTTACTCCCTCCGTCCCCCTAAGATGTTCTCATTTTGACTTTTGGTGGTTTTTAAGGAGAGTTGAAAAAAGTGAAAGTTTACCATAATACCCTTAATGAAATATGGGTGGAGTGTATTAAATGAGGTGGGTGAGGTGTAATAAATAAAGTAAGTGGGGGTAGTTATGGTATTTTAATTGTTAAAAAATGAAATGTGAAGATCTATTGTGGACAAAGAAAAAGAGCTATTGAGAAGATCTATGGGGGACGAAGGGAGTATGTTATATTCTCAAATAGGAACTAAAACTTAAACTTCTCTAAATAGAAATAATTAATTAATTTTTGTCCTCAATTCTCTCTTCTCACTCTCTCTTCTCCCTTGCTTTGTTTTTTTTCTTTTCTTGCATGGCTGTGTATTTACATACTTAAGAGGGGCTGGGCCTTGGCATTGAGTTATGGGTAGAAATTAGAATAGATTAGGAAATTAATTACTATGTATTTAATATTATAAAATCTTTATATTTATTTATTCAATTATAACATCTATTTTGCTCATAACTTTTTACACTAAAGTCTAAACTTAACAAACTTTATGTTGTTACTCATCTTTTTACGAGATCAACCCAATTACCTATTTTTGAATTAAAAAGTTGGCTTTACAAATAGTTTATATTTTTGAGTCAGAAAATAAAATAGGACATTATATTTATTTTTATCAAAATAACGGCTAACTATTAAGCCGACTAATTTTCTCACCCAAAGTTAAAATATTACGGAGTATCAATAAATGATTCTATTAACTGTATCGTCAAGGGACAACAACAATATCACACCCAAAGCTCAGCACCACAGACAAATACGACTATTTCTACCTTGCTCCTAAATATTTATATGTGTATCTTAATTCACAAATCAAATATTCTGATTTGATGATTTGACATTCTTAGAAAGAAAAAAAACTTGATAAACATCACTTTTAAGTGTTGCCTCAGGCCCATAGAGTGTCAAAGAATACCACACTTAATGCCAAAATTCTTAATCAATAAATCTATGAGATCTGATTAATACCTTGTAGATATATGTCAAAATTCTTGAGCAATAAATAGAAACTCAGTAAATTGCTACAGTAAAATGTCTATACAGTGTCAAACAAGACCACATTTAACGTCACATGTAACCGCATAATGACAATCATGTCATTATATAAAGTCATACATGCAAATGCATAATGTTAAACCAAGAGATAATGCCAAATATGACAATATATAGTTCCACACTTGGCAATGTATAATGACAGATATGCCAATGTAAAATTTTACAAATAACACATATGTTAATGCATAATCTCAAAAAAGTTAAACATCAGGAAACTCTATTTGCCAACACAATAATCATTTAGTTTCAATATATGATTTACAAAATAGTTTTCTAAAAAGTAAATTTAGATTTAAAATCAAATGTCACAACCTATGTGAAATTGAATATAAAATTGATTAAAAGTTTCAAACTCACGCAAGGCTAAAAGAATTAGTACCAATTCTACAAAATAATTCCCGAAAAAGTACATTTTTAGATTTAAAATTGAATTTAACTACTTATGTCAAATTAAATATCAAATTGAATTCAAGCTTACCCTCCGAGCGATGAAAAATAGAAATGGTGGAGAGGGGTGGAAGGAGATTGTGTGTATGAGAGAAAAGGAGGTGATGAAGAGTGCGGTGTCTTCGGGAGGATCGAAGCAGATGTTTCTTTCAGATTTCCAAGAGGCTACCAACTATCCCTTTAAAATCTTTGTTTGTCTTCGGGACATGAGGATCGAAGGAGATGTTTCTTCCAGATGACTATCGTACAAAATCTGAAATTCTTTATATAAATAGTCTAAAAGGGTAATAACATTGTCTCTTTTTTCCATCCATTCTATTAAATCCGTATAATATATAATAACCATTTTCATCTAAAAACAACTATAGTAATACATTGTGAGAATTTTAAAATTCTTAAGCTTAAAGCGTAAATCATAAATAATACCAATTTTATAAATATTAAAAATATACAAGCAATAAGCACATCATTTATCTCTCATAAGTTACACATAAGGGGCCAAAGCTAGACCAAACATACTTTCATGAAAACATGTAGCAATTGTAATACGCTCAGATAAAAATATGTTCGTCGCGGGCTTACAAACATGCAAGAAAGTTAGAGTTGCATTATTAAAAACTTTTAACACGAGTTTAATTTTTCAACAAGAAGAAATTCATTCAGATCAATTATATGATTAAGTTCATACCTAAGAAATGAAGCATGTTCTTATTTATATTTCAATATATGTGCAATCAACTTATATGTACTATATCTTCTAAACATAAATGTCCTTAACAAATCTTATGAGATTTTTATTTCTAGATTTAAAGAAAGCCTTCCATGCATGAAAATTATGCCGACTACACCAAATTAATTTTAAACTAGACGTAATGTTGCTCAAACCCTCCCTCCATAGCTTGTAGTCCCTGTTGAACATACAAATTTAAAACATGACATACGCACCTTTGGTGAAGAAATCTACTCATAGCGCTGCTAGGAGGAAAAAGTTCTTTAAGTCTAGAAATGATAGCAGTACAGTGTTATTTCCAGCATTATCAAAGCCAAATGCAAACACTTTATCAAGTAAAGTGTATTCTTTAGGAATATCCTCAAGTAAAAGAACAATATTATCACCTTTGTGAGATTCATTGAAATCATGGAACGCAAGAAAACGTTTATGTATCACCCAATCACACTATCTATCAATGACAAGTAACACCAAAAGAAGACAAGTTATGATAAGTTTCACTCCAAATATCAGAACTACTAGTAAAACGAGCTAGATTTAAAAGTAAGAAAAATTTAGCCAAAATATTTTTTTAACTTTATATTGTCTTATTATTTCTCTCTTAATTGTTTTTCTTAAAAATCCTCTTGCTTGAGGATTTAATGCATTTTGACAATAATCAATAAAACTACATTTTTTCAGAGAACATGAAAGGTAAACTCTCCTTGCAAATAATCTCGGCCATTATATTCTTTGCTTATTTTGTTCATCGCTATAAACAAAGAAACCGCCCGTAGCCTTGTTCACAAAACGAGAAATCTTGGTTTGTACTTGTCCCTTCTTCGACATCTTTTTGGCAAACTTCACGGGGTGCCTCGCTTTGTGGTGTTTGGTCGATGGACCATAAGCCCCGAAAATCCCCATATTTATGAGTGCTCCCCAATGTTTGCAAATTCTCGTAACAATTCTATTTAATGTTCTTTTATCAAAATGATATACAAATAAATCAAACTTAAGTTAGGAATCATGCATATCATAGCCTTGTTGAGACCTTATGCGCTACCAGCTCTCGTAAACTAATTGGGGTTAGGAATCATGCATATCATAGTCTTATAGTGCATTCAGCACACACTAATGCCCATAACATTTGAATGTCTCAACTCACATATCATATCTTATGAGACAATTGCTGCACACATGGCCAAAAAAATCATTTCATGATACTAGTGTAATAAGATTTATAAAATGAGTATGGATCCAAAAACTATAGAAGAATTTGCATACAACCTAAACCATGTACTCACCCCATCAACTTCGATACTTTGACCATAGAAAAAAATGCCTATAACTTAAACCATATACTTTTAAAATATTTCAAAATTATATTCTAAAATAATGTATTGATATTAAATTCATATCATAATCAGGGGCAACCTAGGGTGGTGCAAGTGGGGTCACTGCACTTGCACCCACTCCAAAAAAAATTACTCCCTCCGTCCGGAAATAAACTTCCTACTCTACCTTTTTTTTCGTCCGAAAATAATCTTCTCATTCTACTATTTTATACCACTTTTTCCTAAATTACCCCCTCTTTTCTTTTGCTGCTGCCGTCTCTCACTCTCTCCCCTCTTCCACTTTTTCTTCTTTTTTCGTTCCTTTCTTTCTCCTCCTCTCTTCATCCGTCATCTCATCCTCCTCTCCTCTCCTCCACTCAATTTTCTTCTTTTTTCTTCTTCTTTCTCCTCCTCTCTCTTCCTTCGTCATCTCCTTTTCTTCACTTTTCCCCTTCATCTTTTCCCTTCTTTATCTCCTCTTATTTCTCTTATCTCTCTTCCAGATCTGAGCTTGGCAGCGATGGTGGCGGCAGCAATGGTGGCGACGACGATGGTAGGGGGCGGCGATGGTGAGGATGCGTCCGTGGTAAGCCTAGATCTGCAATCTTCTTCTAATCTCTTTCTAATTTCTTTTCATAATTCTTTATTTCTTTGAGATCTAATGGTAGGGCTATGTTGGTGATGGTGAGAGTGGAGCGATTATGGTAGAGGGGGATGGTGGAGATGGTCGGAGAATGGATCGGTGGTGGAGCTGACGGCAATGGCTGGGCTGGCGGCGAGGAGGGGAGGGGCTACAGTGGAGGCTGTGGTGGGTTCTCAATGGTGGCAGGGCTGGGAAAGGAAGGGGAGGGTAATTTAGGCATTTCAAGCCTTATTCAAGCCTCCACTAAAAATGAGAAAAAATCAAAGTAGGAAGCTTATTCCCGGACAGAGGGAGGGAGTATTTATTAGTCGTAGTATATGTAATTAGGTATTATATGTAGACTAAGGGCATCCAAGAGAGTATATTTATATGTAATTAGGTGTTATTTTTTGAAAATGGAATAGATGACACATTCTATAGTTGTGTAGAATTTTATGTTTTAATTCTTTTAGATTTGGAAAGCTGATTTAACTCTCATTATGAAACTTAATTATAAAATGTTCACATTCTTTTTGAAATGTATAAAGTTAAATTTTTTTAAAAAGATTCCTAAAATATACTTAGAATTTGAAGAAATGTCTAGAATTAGTACTTAAGTATTTAGTTTTTTTTTTGGTTAAAACAATGAACGTATTATATTTTTTATACAATATTTCAAAAATATTACATACGTAGTACAACTCACAATATTAATCTCAGAATGCAATTTATTGATACTCTTTTACCTTTAAGGTTTTAGATTTATTGCTATACATATATCAACATTTTTCTTTTGTGCACAGAATGTGTACCCACTCACTAAAATTTCTGGATTCGCCACTGATCATAATGTAATATATATTTTTCAGTAATTTACATTCAAAGTTTCAAAATATTTACCAAAAAAAAAGTAAAACAAGAAGAAGCAAAGAGGACGTACGAAGAGAATATCTATTTTAAGCATGTATAATTAAAGCCAAGTAATGGGAACATGGAAGAGACGGATTATGTTAACTATCTTCTAGCAAAAGGAGAAATAAATCTCAACTATAATAAATGTCCAAGCCTAGGTTCAATCCCTCTTCAATACAAGACCGAGCTTAAAAATGAATCAAAGCACTTAAATTTGCCTTCGAAAACTGTTCTCAAAGTCGGCCCCTGCATCAAGCAAGAAACAATAAAGTAACAACAAGAATGTCATCAAGAAACCATCACTACTACTCTAACTCCAACAAGGGCCACAAGCTCATCATCGTGATCTTCCTCCTCCTCATCATTGCCCTTTACATCATTAGACAAAGACTCGCTTCTTCCAATCTCCAATGCCAATGGCAGAGTCCCCAGCCCCTCGAGAAAATCCCGCCTTCACTAGCCGATGCACTCGTCCACTACGCCACCAAAAACAGGACCCCCCAACAAACCTTTCAGGAAATCTCACTCGCCAAAACCGTCCTCCAGGACAGGTCCCCTTGCAACTTCCTTGTCTTTGGGCTTGGATTTGACAGCTTGCTGTGGAAGTCCCTAAATCACAACGGCCGAACCGTGTTCCTGGAGGAGAACAAAGACTGGATCGAGCGCGTGAACGCGATGAGGCTTTCCCTAGAGATCTACCATGTCAAGTATGACACCCGAGTCGAGGAAGCAGTAGAGTTGTTGCGTGTAGGTAGGTAATGATAGAATTCTAGGATAAGGGTCACTAGACTGAACCACATTATTATCTTTTCTGATGTGGGATACTTTGTAACAGGTAAGACAGACGAAGAGTGCAAGAAGGTGAGGGATCCGAGGCATTCGAAATGCCGATTGGCACTCAAGAACTTGCCCGAGGAGGATGTTTACGAGGCGAATTGGGATGTGATCATGGTGGACGCGCCGAGGAGCTGGACAAAGGATTTGCCTGGGAGAATGGGTGTGATCTACACGGTTGGGCTGATGGCGAAGAACAGAGAAGCTGGTGCCAAAACTGACATCTTTGTGCACGATGCTGAGAGGTGGGTGGACAACAAGTTCTCGAGAGCGTTTCTTTGTGAGGCGTATATTAAGGAACAGGTTGGGGTACTGAGGCACTTCGTTGTCCCTAGTCACAAGACTGCTGGTTCCAATGTATTGCCCTTTTGCCCATAGTATCCCCTGCACCTAATTACCTCTTCACATCTTCCCAAGGCATCCATCACAAAAGAGCTTCCCCATACCCTGCAAATTAAAAGAAGCACATTACCATTATTATGGGTGTCCTTTAATTTGTTTGTTCTCTTTACACTTAAGTCTTTGTGTTTCAATTTATTTTTTTTTTGAGAAAATTACTATTTATAGAATTAAAAGTTAGTCTTTTTTTTGTTGTTTGAACGTCTTTTACTCTGAGGGCATAGATTCAATTCCCAAAAAAAAATTACTCCCTCCGATATGTCTAAGTTGAAACTTCTTGTTTTTAAAAAGCAAAGTGATCCCATACATTAAACAATGTTTATTATCTTTGTCCAGAAATGAAATTCTATCTAATATTTCAGCAGTTAAACTTTATCCACTTTTTTTATACTTATTTTCACTACTCATTTGAAAATTCTCCCTCCCCTCATCTGATTTGAATCTTCTCCGTTTGACTTTCAAGGTTAATCTTTTTAAACTTTGACTACAAAATACGGAAAAAATACATTGAATTGTGATATAAATTTAATGTCAATAAGCTCATTTTAAAATATTATATTTTATAGTATATATCTTTATATGAATAAATATATTGACGGTCAAAGTCTTGCATTGAAAACTGTGAAAAGTCAATTGAAAAAAGTTAAAAAAATGAGTGAGTATAAAATAATAATGCCGATCACCTTTTGATTAAAAAAAATTAATATAGCTTTTAAATATGTAAATTTTGCTTTCAAATTTTTCAATGTTTATCTAATAATTTGAATTAAAAATAGTTTTGGTCAACCCTCATAATAATCCGCAATCGATATTTCAAAGAAATATACCAAAACAAACTCTAATTAATTCTCTAGACTCTCCTCCTTTCCGTGTTCAATACTTCCAAGGTTGTCTCTAACGCTTCACCATTAGCTACTTTTAGTGTCATATCAACGATAACTATATTTACCTTCTCACTGATTTCAGACACCTTATTTCTACTGCAATGATTACACTTTTGTTTTAATTTAATAATTATTTCTTTATATTCAAATTAAGTTCTATCCTTTATATAAGAATAAAAAATACTCCCTCCGTTCCACAAAACCCTTCCTCTTTTTTTTTTTGCTTTCCACAAAACACTTCCACTTTCTATTAAAAACCACTTTTACCCCTACTTTTTCATACCCTAACTATCACATCATACTTTTTCACTAATAACTAAAGTATCCCATCTTACTTTTTCTCATCACATTAGGGGCAAAATTGGAAAGTCAACCAAAATTTCACTTTCCTTATTTTTCCCCAAAGTCAAAATCGGAAGGGTTTTGTGGAACGGAGAGAGTATTATTTTTTATGTTTTTGGGTTTATTATTATTTCTTTCAGTTTTATTATTATTATTTTTTCTATTTTTTTATACTCCTTCCGTTTCTTAAAACCCTTCCTCTTTCATTTTTTTTGTTTTTCTTAAAACACTTCTCCTTTCTGTTAAAAAACCACTTTTACCCCTACTTTTTCATACCCTACATATCACATCATACTTTTTCACTAACAACTAAAAAATCACATCTTACTTTTACCCATCACATCAAGGGCAAAATTGGAAAGTCAACTACAATTTAACACTTCCTTATTTTCTCCCAAAGTCAAAAGAGGAACTCTTTTGAGAAACGGAGGTAGTATTATAAAAACTAAATTAAAAAAAAGCATACACATCAAAAAATAAGTTCATTAAATTTTATTATTTTACACCATCAAAGAAACAAGGAAAAAAATAAGGAAGAAAAATTATTATACAACTAAAAATAGGATTACAACTTCTTCGCGTTCCCCTAGATGGCCGATTAGCGAATTCACAATTTTTTTACTGAAATTTGAACTAAATAGTACTAAAACACATGTCATTTTCTAATTTAGTACTTAAACAATGACTTGAAAATGAACGGTGATACTACGTAGGGAAATAAAAACATATGGTAGTACAAAGTTACTTTGTTTTAGTACTAGGAAAAAAGACCATACTAGGACTAAAACATTAAAAACATACCAAAATAGGACTTACATATATTTATTCCCGAAATAGGACTTAAAATGCATTTACATTATCAAACATGGTCATATACATTACCAAAAAGTATATGTAATGTGCACGCGTACAGTGCCACAATACCAAAGTGCGAAGTCCTATTTCGAGAAAAACATATTTTGATATTTTTGTCTATATTTTATAAAGAGTATTCTTTGCGCAGCATGATCGATGTGCTACACATTACTCTGACCTTTGAAAAGAATATAACAATAGATATAAAAAAGAAAAATTTTCACTAAAACAGATTAGTCATTTTCTATAAAAAAAATAATAGAAATGAGAAAAACAATTAAAACCATACAAAATTAATGAAATAAAAATATATCAATAAAAACTAACGTCAACCTATTTTAAATCAAAGCAAAATAAACAAAGTGGTAGGTTCTAATATTTTAGGCACTAGAAGTATTAAAGTATTATTTCCTCCTACAGGTAAAAGATGAAAATAAAAACAGAGATAAATATTTTTTTATTGAAACCCTAATGAAATAAAAAAAATATCTTATTAAGAAATAACTAAAATCAAATTATGCTGAAACAAGAAAATATTTTTTTATTTTTTCTTTCCATTTTTTAGGGTTTTAATAAGATCAAAAATAATTTTCTTTATTTATCATTTTTTGTTTTTTTATTTTTTCTTTCCATTTTTTAGGGTTTTAATTATAAGATCAAAAATAATTTTCTTTATTTATCATTTTTTGTTTTTATTTAGATTTGTTACAAGGAGGAGGAAGTGATATATACATTAATAGTCCATTTATATAGTGACAAAAACATAACGGAAGAAAGACCAAAGCAGGACTAAAACATTAAAAATATATCAAATTAGGACTTCCATGTTTTTATTCACGAAATAAGATTTAAAATGCATTTACATTACCAAACATGGTCATGTACATTACCAAAGAATATACGTAGTAGTAGTTATTGTACACATGAACAATGTGACATTAGCATAACACGAAGTCCTATTTTGAAAAAAAAACATGAAAGTCTTATTTTAGTATATTTTTACCTATGTTTTGATCCTATTTAGAAAGATTTTTTAAAACATTAGAAACCATCACTCCTTATTTAGTTGTGTTTCTTATCAGTTTGAGACTCTAATGGGTGGTAAACCTGCCTCTTACTTTTTATTAATTATCTTTTTATTTATTTAATTTTGTATGATTTTAATTTTACTCATTTTCACTATTTTTTTATCTATTTTTTGATTTTTTTGTTGAGAGAAGACTAATCTTTAAAAGAAATTGATGAAGGTAGAAAGTCATTTTAATAATTTAAGGAAAATTTTCAAAAATACATTAAAAACACAAATTAAAAAAAATCACAAATTTTATTTTGTTGCGCAAAACAAATAATTCTCGTTAACCAACCGTTAGTAACTTTAAGGGCAACTCAAAACTCACAAATTTTAATAAAATTAAAAATATTATCCATCATCCTGAAAGTTGAAATGACTTTTGAAAATGGAATAAAATTAGAATTATTTTCGATAATTTCATTTATTGAACCTATTGTAGGAACTTCAAAGTATATAATTTAAGAAATAATGATTTCTCTTTTCTCCACTACACGTGGAAAACATAACGATAAAATATCATGGTGACAAAGATTCTATCTCATCGGACGTAGTAAGGTTGACATCATGGTGAGGAGGGCAAGATGGGAAAGCAAGAGATGCATCGCCGTCGTCTTCATCGGCTGATCCGCCGTGGCCGCCCTCTTCGGCGTCGCAATAGCCGCGCAGAATGTCACTCTCCTCCGCCGTAAAGCCGACGGAGGCGAACATGGAAGGCCAGCACTTGTGCTCCACGGTCCTTATGGCGCGGCAGCAGTTGGGGCCAAGATACGTCTCCCCGTTCATGAAGAAGAGTATGACCTCTCCCGTGCACGATTGCAGCTGGAACATAGTCTCCAAGCACTCCGAGTAGTCGCTTCCCCCGCCGCCACCGGCCCCTGCCTGTTGCCCGGCGGATTCGGCCATCATTGGCCGAGCCGCGGTGGCGGTAGGGAAAGCCACACAAAGTAGCATGAGAGCTTTGAGGATAGTAATGTGGTCTGAAGAGCAAGCCATGGGGTAGTATAGATTGTACGAGTATTGGGGTTTTGGGTGGTTTGTTAAGTTGATTTGCAAGGAGGTGCTGGATTGAGGTTCTTTATATAGTACTCCGATCCCAGTACTAGCTAATTGGCAAGGAAGCTAGCGAGACATGCATGGCGATCGAAATTATTGGCTGGGAAAGCAAAGAGTTTTGTAACTTATTTGGCTCATAATAACATGTGAATTGCGCATTCATTTTCATGCATTGAATGAATATATATAGAGGGTCTTTGGGAGTGATTAGCTTATGAATAAAGTGATTTCTACAAAAGCTGAAAGTGAAAGCACCTCATACCTGCTTCTCCGAAATGGTGTTCCATGTACAAAATAATGATGGTGAAAAGCAAAAGCTGACATGCCAAACAAAGTAAAATCACTTTCACCCAAAGCAGAAGCTAAATTGTTAAAAGCAGCGCACTGCCAAACACCCTCATACTCTCTTGCCTGGAGTCCTGCAATTCGAGCTTCATCAAAATCAAAAACTCCCTCTCTTGGTCTTAAAAATGAAATATTTGTACTAAACAACACTAAAACATATACTCCGTATCATTTTCTAACGTAGTACTTAAATTTTTTATTCCTAAAATAGCAATTAATAATTTCTAGAAGGAAGAATAATATCCATTGATAGTAAACATTTACTTGAATAATGACTAATGGATAATGACTAAAAGACTACATTAGAAAATAAAAGACATATGATGCTATTAAAGGAATCTCATTATGTTTTAGTTCTATTTAGATAAAAAAAAATTCTTAAAAATTTCTCTTATTTGAAACAACGTGAAAAATTTTAAACTTTCTTTGTCTCAAATTTAATTACAAATTGGGATTTACAAGGCAACATCTCCCATGTTTTGAAATTATTTTATTTACAAATTTTTATATCAAAAAAAGAAAAAATACGTTTTATTAAGAATATTAGATAATGAAAAGTAAATATTATATTTAATTACTTTCCTTTTTACTTCCTCCGCTACTAAAAACATGGGAGTTATTGATTTTTAAGACATTTAAGAAAAATATATTTTGGTATTGAATTTTCAAAAAAGTCCTTTGATATGATGGGTAAAAGTAGGATTTGATGGGTAGGTTATTAATAAAAACGTATGATGGGATAGGTAGGGTATGAAAAAATAAAGAGTAAAAAGTGAATTTTTAATATAAATAAGAAGTGTTTTTTGGAACGAAAAAAAGAAGAAAGGAGAAACGTTTTCAGAGACGGAGGGAGTATATTATTTTCTTTATTGTATTGTTAACATATTTGTTCTTCTACTATGATTAGAATTCTCTCATATAATCTCTACAAATATGGATGTATCCTTCAATATAAGTTCTTGAGTTGAATTAACTAATCGATTTGATTCAATCTTTTAATGTTGTTCAACTCAATTGCCATATAGCCCAGTCCAGTGATCCATACACGGCCTCATCCTAAATTGTATCATGGTATCAGAGCCAGTTTTGGCCCACCTCATTTGTCAAGGTGTCCGTCCACACAATCATTCCTAGCGACCCATTAGTCTTTAGCCTAGTTGTCTGTATGGAGTATGTACCCAACGGCCTTTTAACATAATTACTCGTATATATGGAAGTCCATATCCAGTGACTCGTGATCCTTTAGGTGCTATCGCTCAAAAAAATCAAAGGGATGGAAGTACATTTGCAAGTGGTCAACCGGTTATATTTAAATGGTCCGGTTGCTCACTTGAGGGGAGTGTTAGAGTGCATCCCACATCGAAAGTTCAAGAGTAAAATAATTGGTATATAAGCTCTGGAGTTGAACTAAGTAATTGATTGGATTCAATCTTTTAATGTGGTTCAACCCAATTGTCTTATTTCCCAACTCAGTAATCCCTACCCTATTCTAAATTCTATCATTGTTAGGGTTCCCACATTAAAAAATAAAGAATAATAGCGCTAGCATATATAGAATAGTGAAACCCTACCTATCAGCTTAAGCTTTTGGGTAAGAATAGTAGATCCCGACTTAATATTTAAATGGTTAATTTTACCAAACACTCTACCCGTTGTTCTTGGCTCATCGAAATTTTAACAGGGTATCGGAGTAGGTTCAGTTCAGGTTCGATTTTTCCTTATTGTTGGACGTGGGTTACATTTAGCAGAAAAAGCTACCTGTCCGTGGTTTGGTTGAGCTGGCTAAAAAAGATTGAGATGTCACCGCCTGTTGTGTGGTCTAGTTATAAAACATTGAGATGCTAGACTTGTTTGTCCAAGTGCTAACTAGGCCAGGCTAGTTACCACTCGAGGGGAGTGTTAGAGTTCCCACATCGAAAAATAAAGAATAATACCACTAGCATATATAGAATAGTGAAACCCTACCTATCAGCTAAATTAAGCTTTCAGAATCTAATAATATGTCATTGGAAATCTTTTTCAAAGATCTACAAAATGAGACTAATATTGAATATATAATTTTGATTTTATGTCTTACTTATTTTTTTCGCTTAAACACTTCGGGATTGAATGAACTGTGTTTTATTACTATATTTCTTGATTTTTTATCCTCTTTTAAACTTAACTAGTTTTTTTTTTAATTCTATTATAATTAAAAGAAAGAAGGTACATTTGGACAAAACATATAAGTGTGACAAAATAATGAAGTAATTTTTATTGTGATTTATTTTTTTCTTTTTTATTGACCATGGTAAATAAAATTTTATAAGAGTTAAAAAAATAAAATAGGACCAAAAAAGTTTGAACAAATACTATATTAGTCAAACAAAATGCCAATAAAAACAAACGACATAGAAAATTTGGACAAAATATTAAACTTTATTTTCAATTAAAATATATAATTTAATTTAAATAGAAATTGGCAAATATTAACTAAAAAAATTAAAATGTACTGATTGCAATGAATATAAGGCACAATAGGGGTGAATTGGTTGAGATGGTGAGTGCAGTCACTGTGATGGTGTAAATTACTTGACCGGTCAAACTATACTAGACCGGGTCTAGAATAGTTTGCTTGATTTGGTAAAGTAAGAAAGGTAAAAACACGCAGAGTGACCGGTAGGACTTTAGGTGGAACACCTGTAGCCCAATTTATATTATAGAGAATGCACGGGTGCTTTTACAAGGGAGTTTAGAGAGAATGAATTCGGATCCCTCTTTCTGAGGTTTACAGCAGTATATATACTAGGCTTGGGGGGACAGGACCACGTGCGCCCACGTAGGGGTACGCTGCTGATGTGGTGCGAGGTGACTTGCCCTGTCTCCTTGTGAGAGGGATTACCCCCTTTGTCGCGTACTAGTTTGGACAGATTCCCTTAGCATCTTCACGCGATCTTTGAGCCATGCTAATCACTATAGTCCAAGCCTTTTTGGATTCTTCCTGCCGACACCTCCCAATCCCAGGAAACGGTACCGGGTAGTCTTCGTGGGTTGATTAATTGACTTTGGAGATTGGTTCCAGACGATGGAGTAATTTGACCGGTATACTACCCGAAGTACACCGGTCAACTTTGCAGTCAACCAGTCATCCCTTTGCTGATGATTCAGATCCCTCTTTCAAGCTTGACCTCTTTGACCGGTCAACTATCAGGTTCTGACCTTTGACCGGTTATGGGTGAAATACACCCATCAATAAGCCCTCCACTTCTCGGTTATGCAATTTGTCATAAGCGGGAAGTAAAAATCTGAGAAATTTGTTCAAAATTCGAATTTTTGTCTTTCCCGCTCGAAATTTTCAAATTCAAAATTTGAAGTGTCAGTTGCGACATGTGTTGAAGATTGGGCGCGGTCATTCATGCGTCCTTTTGCCTTCCCAAGTGCAATGATGGCGCTGCCTGACGCGTCGCGCCCTGGTGAAGCCACGTCGCCTCCTTCCCCTCTCTCCTCGACTATATAAAGACCCCCAGCCCCATTCATTCCTTCACTTCCTCCTCGCGCGTCTCCCGAGTTTCACCGGTCAAGCTCCTCTCTCTAGCTTCCTAGCCCTCCGAGTCATGTAAGCTCCTCACTTTCTCTTATTAGCTTTCTTTATTCTCCATTTTTCCTTCCGGTAAATGTCTTCCCCTGATAGTCAAGATATTTCCGCCTCGGATGCCTACGCATCCGAGGAATCCCTTTCTTCTTCTTTATCCACTGGGTCATCTTCACTCGATCATGAACCCCGGTCGGTTCCCAATCCCAACATCCCTAAACCACAGCCGGTCAACCAGATGCCTGGTCAGATTTTTCAGGAGAGGGATGCACCGGTCGAAGACGAACCGGCTCCCTATGACCTTGAAAATGAGTCGTACGAGGAATGGGAGGACCGGCTGGAAGCGGACGGTTATTTTCCTCTTCCTACCAGCTACCCCTTAGACATTTTTCCCCGGGTCTCTAAGATTGCTCAAAATAAAGCCCGTAGGAATCTCCTAGAGAGGTATGTTCTTGAGTGTGACCCCAACTAGCCCAACATTGTTGAGCCCCACCAGGATGATAGGGTAGGATTTCACATCATTTCTCTGGAGAGTGGCACTGTCTTCCCCCTCCGTCCCCTCTTGATTGAATTGTGCCACTGTTTCAAGATCCTTCCCGGGCAAATTACGCCCAATGCCCACCGTTTTTTGAATGCATTTGTAAATATCTGTATCCATCTTAAAATCGACCCCTCTCTTCGCTTTTTTCTATACTTGTTTGAAGTCCTTCCCGGTAAGTCGGGTTGTGACGGCTATGTCTATTTCAAAGGCCGTAACGGTCGCCAATTCATCTCCGACCTTCCACAAAGCAACCGGCAGTGGAAGGAGAAATTTGTTTTCATAAAATTTCCTACCGCCTCTCCCTTGGCCGGCATAAAGTAAAATGACCACATCCTGAAATCTCAATACACCGAACCGGCCACGGCCCCAGACTTTGGAAGAGAGTTTGGAAAAGCTTTTACAGGGAGACCCGTTCACCGGGCAGATGTTCCATTATGGAGCTTGGATCTAGAGGGTCCAACCGGGTGACAAGGGTACCCCTCAGCCCCAGGAGGCAGCGGGGCACGAGGTACCCTCCCCGGGCAACACTGCTGAGGTCGAGGTCCCAAGCCACCCAGGTAACTCTCCTTCTTTCTTTCTTTAATGTTACCGGTCATTCTTGAATCACTTATAACATTTCACTGGTTCTGCAGATATGAACTTCAAGTCTTTCAGAATTCCCAAGCCGACTGGTGGATCTTCTTCTGCTGGTCCACACACCTCTACCACCAAGACTGTACCGGTCCAACAGGAAACTGTTGAGATCCACGACGAGGAGGAAACTCCTCAGACCGGGGAGACGACCTAGACAGGGAAGGTTCTGGTGAACCCTATCCCTAACAAGGGGAAAGGAAAAAAGAGAGTGAAGCATGCAGCCACCACCCATCCATCAGTCAAGAAGAGAAGGGGAGAAAACTCCTCGGCTGGAGAATCAATGGGAGAGCTCTGTGTCAAGATGACCCTTAAGCTGAAGGAGGTAACGTCCGCCCGGTACATTCTCTTTAACGCGCTGCTTGCCTGCTTAACTAACCGGTCTATTTTTCACTTCGCAGATGGGCGAGGTCGGGCCGGATGCCTTGGAGCAGCTCACTGGGGACTCGACCTCCCGGTTGACCCAGCTGGAGGAGCGGTTGAAGAGGGCTGAAGCTCACAACCGGGAGCTTCAAGACCTGACGGCCCGGCAGCTGTATGAGCTGGCCAATCTTTCGGCGGCTGCCGGGAAGGCGAAGGCAGAAATCCTCCAGCTGAAGGAGGAGAACTTGAAGTTGATGGATGACTTGGAGTCGAAGGAGCGAGAGTTCCCCGGTAGAGCCAAGCAATGGATGGAGGACAATCTGGTAGAAGCTGCCCGGGTTCTTACCTCTTCTGAGGAGAGGACAATGGAGGGCTTCAAGCTGCTGTACCGGGAGGAGAAGGGAAAGAGATGATTACCCAGATTGGCTCTTACGGCTTCATGTCTGGGCAGAAAAGAGACCGGGAGGCCATGCACTCAATCCTAGCTGACCGGGACCCGGCCTTCTCTGCTCAAGCTTATGGCCTGGCCCCCATTCCCGAGGAAGAACCTGAGCCTCCCTTCCCCCTCGAGTAGATCTCTCCGGCTGCGCTCGGTTGTTTTTATTTTTGTAAAACTTTAACAACTCGCTATTTTCCCGGGGATGCCCGGTGTATTTGTAAACATTAAACATTCCCATTTTGTTTGAATGCCATGTTTTATTTTCTCACCGGTTAATCTTCCATATCTGCTTGCTCCTTGATTGATATTTTGCTTTTGCTTCTTAGAATGCCATCATAGGATATCTGACCGGTACAGAAATCAATCCCTTCTCATTCATCTAATTTCTTTCGACCGATAGAACTTCAACGTTCTCTTTGATCACTTTATCTCGCAGATCAACTCGAATAATCTTAACCGGTCAAACTCCACTTTTCGCTTTTGGATACCTTCCTTTTTTGATCGGTCATTTCCCTTATGGCTTGACCGGCTTAATCTGCTGGCTTCTATTTTGAAGATCTTTATCTTGATGATCAACTTGAATAAGGTTGACCGGTTGAACTTCAGTTAAATCTAAAGGTTCGCTCCTCACGATTTGACCGGTTAGATCTTTCGCCTTGAAGAACTTCCGAAGTTCTGTTGTATCAATACCCAACCGGGGTATTCCCTTTTTTTTGATCGGTAGGTTGTAGATGGAAGCACCTGTAACCTAGTACTTTCTTGAAGTATTCTTAACCGGTAAGAATACTGGAGATTTAACCATGTCGAATGGTTTCGAACTCTCTCCAAGGTCCAAATGCACCCTTCTTCCAGGGCCCCCTCTTTCAGGTGATTAAGTCTTTTAATGGCCCTTAAATTTCTACTATCCCGGGAAGGCCTTAGCTCACCCCCCGTTCAAGTCTTCCCTGAGAAGGGGGAAACAGGATGCGCCACGGTGGACGATCCCCTTCTATTTCTTTTAATGGGCATCTTTTAGTCCCCAATCAATTTGATGGTACCGGATGATTCCCCGATACCGGTCAAACCTCATGGGCCCGTGTAAGTACGGTTCGAACCTTCTTCCAGGTCCAGCTCTCTTGCAGGCATACCCCTCTCCCGGGGCCCCTCTTCCGGGTTTTATTATTTTTTCTATTATACTGAGCAAGACCGGTGTATAACCAGCGTGCCAGGTCCGGGCGTGTGTCTCAGTTGGCTTATCCAAGTGGATTCGATCCACCCGGGAAGCCCTCCTAGGATAGGTTCGACCTATCATTTCTACTGCTACCTGGTAGAGTATTGAACTTCCTCAGTTTGATTGATAATAGAAGTAGGCCTTGCCTAGTATTACAATCACTTGTAGAATTTGCGAAGATGATGGGAATTCCAAGTTCTTTCTACCGAGTGTCCCTCTAGAGTTTCTAACCGGTAGGTTCCCGGGCGAATAATAGCTCTCACCCGGTAAGGTCCTTCCCAGTTCTTGGCCAGCTTTCCTCCATCACCCATTTTACTAGCCTCTCTTCTTCGTAGGACTTCATCTCCAACTTGGAAGTATCACGGTCCAACCTTGTTTTCATGGTACTTCTTCACAACTTGTTGGTATGTACTCATTTTCACCTCTGCCGTCATCCTTCGTTTCTCGACCAAGTTGAGCTCGGCTAGATGGTATTCTTCATTTTGTTGGGGTTGATAATTTGATTCCCGAAACGTTGGGAATTCGGATTCGATGGGCAGCCTTGCTTCACACCCATACGTTAGGGAGAATGGAGTTTCCCCATGAGCCCTCCTGGGTGTTACTCGGAATGCCCATATGATGTGCGGGAGCTCTTCTAGCCACTTGTTTCCTGCTTCTCCGAGCCTTTTCTTTAGACCATCCACAATTGTTCGGTTGGCGTTTTCGACATGGCCATTTCCTTGGGGGTACGCCACCGAAGAGCGATTGTGCTTGATTTCGAAGCCCTCCAAGTATTCGGCGAACCTTGGATTTCGGAATTGTGGGTCGTTGTCAGTGATTAGGTTCATGGGAGCTCCGAACCTCGTGATGATATTCTTCCCAATGAATTTCTTGCATTGTTGCGTGGTAATGTTGGCCAACGCTTCGACTTCGATCCATTTGGTGAAGTAATCGATGGCCACGATTACAAACTTCTTCCTCCCTTGAGAAATTGGGAACACTCCAATGATATCAACCCTGAATCTAGCGAATGGGATGACATTAGATACTGGGTGATAGTAGGTCGCCGGTCTTCCGGGGTACTTGTAGAACACTTGGCATGTTCTGCATTTCTAAACATACCTTTCACAATCCTGGACAATTGTTGGCCAGTAATACCCCAATAGGATGATGCGTTGGGAAAGCGTACGAGACATTTGATGCGCCGCGCATACGCCTTCGTGGACCTCCGCTATGACTCGCTCAGCCTCCCGGTTGGTTAGACATCTCAGGAGTGGCCCCCAAATGCCCTTTTATATAGTTTTCCATCAAGAACCTCGAATCGGGGTGCCCTGAGCTTCACTTTTCTTGCCCGGTCATCTTGTTCAGGAAAGCTCCCATCCATTAAGTATTCCATTAGATCATACATCCAATGGTCGTCCGCCCCGACCAGGTTTGACCGGTCAGATTGGCTTCCGGCTGTTATAGCGGCGACTTCCAATTTTTCGATGCTGGCTCAATCCAGGATTTCCACCCGGGCAAGTTTTGAAACATGCTCGGGAGCATACTACGTCAACTTGGAGAGAAGGTCTACATCCGCGTTCTCCGCTCGGGGAATTTGGGCGATCTTGAATTCCTCGAAGCCTTTCAACAAAGCAAGCACCAGGTCCTTGTATTGTGCCATTCGTCCTTCCTTTGCTTCCATATTGCCAGTCACTTGCCCAACAATCAAACTAGAGTCAGATTTGATACTGACCCGGTTGATCTTCAGGGCTTGGGCAAGTCTGAGCCCTCCGGCCAGAGCTTCATATTCCGCCTCGTTGTTTGTCACCTTGAAGTTAAAGACGAGTGCATGGTAGATCTTGAACCCTTCTAGGGTGGTAAATACGATACCACCCCCGTATCCTTTAGGACCGGATGCCCCATCAACTGCCATCTCCTACCATTGCTTAGTGGGCTTGTTGACCGGTAGATCTGGAGTTAGACCGGTCATTTCTATCAGGAAGTCTGCAAGGGCTTGTCCCTTGATTACTGACCTTGGCCGGTACTTAATGTTGAATTGAGTTAACATCATTGCCCACTTCACCATCCTCCCGGAGGATGTTGAATTTCGCAACACTGCACCCAGCGGTTGGTCAGTCAAGACTTCCACCGGGTGAGCTTGGAAGTAAGATGTTAATTTTTTTGCGGAGATGAAAAGCGCATAGGTAGTCTTCTCCATCGTCGTATATCTACTTTCAGCTCGCTAGACGACCGGTCAACTTTTGCACATCCCTAACCGAGGTAGGGGCTTGCATCTCGGTGATAGCCTGGATTTTTTCTGGGTTGGGCTCTATTCCTCTCTTGGTCACCATGAATCCCAGGAACTTCCCGGTGCAAATCGCAAAGACGCATTTCTTAGGATTCAATCGGAGCTTGTATCTCGCCATGATATCAAATGTGGCACGTATATCAGCCGGGTGGTTGGGAGATACCTGGCTTTTGATCAGCATGTCGTTGACGTATGCCTCCATGGTCTTTCCCAACAGTGGCTTGAAGAGTTTGTTCACCATGCGCTAGTAGGTTGCTCCTGAGTTCTTCAAGCCAAACGCCATTACCTGGTAGCAGTAGGTTCCTTCGGGCGTGAGGAATGACGTCTTCTCCTTATCTTCCTTGGTCATGTATATCTGGTGGTAGCCCTTGAAGGCATCCATGAAACTTAGGAGTTCGCACCCCGCGGTTTCGTCCACCATTTGGTCTGGACTGGGGAGGGGGTATGAATCCATCGGACAAGCCTTATTCAAGTCCGTGTAATCCACACACATTCTCCACGTGTCGCCCTTAGGAGCAAGGACAACGTTGGCCAGCCAACACTGAGGTCCTTCACCTCCTTCCTGACGAAGTCTCTCCGGTCACTGGCCAAGTACCGCTTCTTCTGGCGTACCAGTCGACTTCCCTCTCTCACGGCCAACCGGTGGCAGATAACAGAGCGATCTATTCTGGGCATATCCGCCACGCTCCATGCGAATATGCCCGCGTATTCTTTGAGGACCCGTGTAATCTCTGCCTTGAGATCTTCTGGGAGATTTGCTCCAATTCTGACCATCCTCGAAGAATCACCCGGGTGAAGTTCGATTTCCACTGTCTCGGCCTCGGGCTCCAATTTCTCCCGGGTCTCTCCCTTTGTGATCTCTTGGGAGATGACATTGACCCCCTTGGTCATCTTCTTGACTGCCCGGGCATAGCACTCCCAGGCATTCCTCTTGTCGCCTTTCACCTCACCCACACCACCTGGAGTGTGGAACTTCATGCACAGGTGAGGCATGGAAATCACCGCCCCGACCTTATTGATGCCCGGTCTTTCAAGGATTGCGTTGTGGACGCATTTGATGTCCACAACGATGAATCGCATCTTCTTCCATACGGTTTTTCACCCGATCCTAGTTCAATCGGTAGAACTATGGACCGTTTAGCTTCCACTGTATCTCCCGTGAAGCCTGAGAGAGGAGTCTTGAGGGGTTCAAGTTGTGTCCGACACAACCTGAGTTTTTGGAAAGTTTACAGGTACAAGATGTTGACACTGCTGCCGGCGTCAACAAGTACCCGGGAAACATCCACCCCATTAATGTCCATGGTAATAACAAAAGGATCATTATGATCTTCACCGGTAGGGGGGAGGTCCCGGTCAGTAAAGACGATCGGTTCCCTCGTGGTATGCTTACGCCAGGCCGGTTCAGCACTTACTTCACCAACGTAAATGCTGCGGACCTAATTCTTCCGTTGCGCGGCTGAATCTCCACCTTCAGGTCTGCCGAGGATCATCCCAATATGTTCTTTTTCAAGAGCAGGTTGCTGCTCCCTTTGCCGGTTATTCCTCCGTCGGTCAGTATCCCGGTCATTTCCCTGGGTCGCTGGCCTAACCCATTGGTGGCTCTTCTCATGGGCTTTCTCCAAATAATCCTTGCCCAGCTCCCCGCTGTCTATCATTTGCCGGATGACTCCCCTAACACTCTTGCATTCGGAAGTGTTATGGGAATCTGACCTATGGTATGAACAATAGGTGCCCGACCATTGTCGTCCTGTTTGACCGGTAGGGTTTTCCAGAGGAATGACCGGTGCTTTCCGAATTTCTCGGCATTTTTCCGTATTGACCATACGGACAACCGGGTCATAGTGATGCCTTGGCCGGCTTGGGCTTGAAGCCATGCTCAGCTTTTTCTTTGCCCGGAGTTGGGTTTCAGCCTCAGCAAACTCCCATGCAGTGTGGTAGGTCTCTTGGTACGTGGCCGGGGGTTTCCGGCAGAACTCCTTGTATAGTTCCCCGGCACGTAAGCCATTCAAGAGAAGGGATAAGACGGTCTTGTCATCCATCTCTTCCACTTTGTCTACCTCTTCCTTCCACCGGGTAAGGAACTGAGTAAGGTTCTCAGACTCCATCTGCCCGGCTGTACTAAGATAAGTGAATTTCTTCCTTTTAGTACAGTTCTCCTGGAACTTGGCCTTGAATTTTGAGGCCAAGTCACTGAATGAATCAATACTTCCTGGGTGAAGTTTGTTGAACCATTCAGTAGCTCGATTCCGCAGGGTTTGGAAGAAAAGCAGACACTTTTCTTCGTCTGTGCAGCCGTTCATGGTTGCACTTTGGTTGAAGGAGTCCAGATGGATTTCCGGATCTTCCTTCCTAGTGAATCTAGGGGCGTCGATCTTGACCTTTCGCGGGAAAGGTGTTAGATGGACCCTTGTGGTGAACGGGGACCCAGCCAGGAGTTTGTCCCGGTCATTCTTTTCCCCGACCTTCTTTTCCAGCCTTTCCAGTTTTGCCTCCATCTGCTGGACGCGGTCATTTAGGATGGTTAACCGGTTCGCCACCGGTAACCTGGGCTGGCTCTCTGCTTCCTCTTCCTGACGAGAGGCTCTCGTCCTCGCTGGCTCCTGCCAGTTAGATCGGGAGCGCCGGGTGCGGGCAGGCTCGGCCTCCCTCACCTTGCCTAACCGGGCGAATGCGCTGACATGGGCAACACTTTGCCCCAGCCTCAGCTTGGCTGATTTTCTCTGGCCCTCTTCCCCGTCCCCAGCCTTTCGAAGGCGGAGTTTCGGGAAGTGGCTGGCCGAACGGCTTTCCCCTTCTTCTTCTTGTGGGCCCTCGGAATGTCCCACTCCTCGTCTCCGCTCTCAATTGAGACGCAGTGACCATCAGGGGTAATCTGTGGATTCGTACCTTGCGGGGGACGCGACGGCCCTGCAACGTTAAGCGTGCCATGACACGAATATAAAAGTGTTTCACATTTGACATGACACGAATCTTAAGAAAAGTAAAATTATGAGCACTGGTTGAAAATAATGAATATGAGAGAAGTTATATGGATCACAGAACATATTTCAAAAATAGAAAGTGAAACTTTTTTTGGACAGAATTATGACCAAATGACTTCTAGCCAAAATTAAATAGTAAATTCTCAACTACTAATATGCAGTGTACAAAGAAAATACTAGTAAATGTAGTTTATTATCAAAAATATTATTATACTAATAAAAAGATAGTAATAATATACGTAGTATATAACAAAAATATTTTAATTTATCAAATGATCAATGAAAACATGCATATAAATTTAAGTTATCGAGAGACTTCAAATAGTAAACGGGAAGAAGTTTTTGGGATAGAGGATGTATTCGATAGCCTTTAACAAAAAATTCAACTTTAATATTTGGATATTCTGTTGTTTTTATCAGCATCTAGACTCTGGATATCCATTTCTTTCAAATTGAACATTGAATCGTTTTTGTCGATGCGAAAATTTTGGATATTGGGAAGATTAGATTGGATCAATCTAAATAAACCCCTCTATTTGTCACGGGCAATTGACAATGGCTGGGTTTTGAAAACAGCTTTTCGGATTGATTTTGACTGATTTTGGCTTTTTGACTAATCGAACAGCCAAAACCATTGTTTGATTAATGACTTTTTCACTTGGTTGCGTATCTAAAAAGCCGAAATCTGAAAAGCCAAGGGGAGTAGCTTTTGGACTTGGTTGTTAGGAAATTAATTTTTTTTATCATTTTTCTTGAAAAATATTCAATAATATATGTAAAAAAATAAAAATAAAAGTTATGAAAATTAAAAATAAAAATTAAAAAATAAAATTTTAAATTCTAATTATGAAATAAAAAAATAAATGAAATGAGAAAATTAAAAGTAAAAACCATTAAAAAGTTGTATATTATTAGTTTCTTATTAATTACTCCCTCCGCCCCAAGTTAAATTACATGTTTACTATTTACAGGGTCAAACTTCATTTACTTTCTTTCTCTTTTTTCGTTAGTCATTTGATAAAATAAAATAGTTATGTCACGACTAGTTTTGTTGATCTTTTGATGTAGTATGTTAATATGTAATTTTTATTCTTTGATTCTAAACCATTTTTCATATATAATGATTTAAAAATAATTTCAATCAAACATCATCAATTGAAACATGCAATATAGAATTTAGATGGAGGGAGTATATTTTTTAAATTCATTTATAATGATATTTTCAATGTTGCATCCTCTGGAGACTTTTTTTCTTTCACAAAAGGCCTTGGTGTTCCATCAAGTCCTCTCTTCATGTTAACAAATAAATTGAGGATTAACTCTTTGGTACATCCAAGATATACTACTCCTCTCCTAAAACTTTCTTCTCACTTCCCCTTTTTCTCTGTCCTAAAACTACCTTCTCATTAGAAAAAAAAGATGACAAATGACATTAATACCCTCATATATTTACATCAATTATCTTCTAACTCTATATTTTGAATGATTGCAAAAAAAGTTCAAAAAATCTTTTTTAAGGAGGGTAAAATTTGATGTCAAAGCCAAAAATTAAAAATGAGGAAAAGTCAAACTGGGAAGAAAGAATTAGGACGGAGGGAGTATATCCTACTCCACAAACACAAATTAGGCACATAAGACTTAGGTCCCGTTCCGTTCAACTTATTTTTTTAAACTTTTTTCTTATTCTTATTAGAATCAAATTAGATCAGATCAGACCACATCAGATTAGATTAGATCCAATTGAGAATTGTTATTACCACATACCTATTCCAGTACCGAACCTGGGGAACTAACTGGGGGTAGTGGCCACATTATTAATGCATACATACAGATGTGCGGGTAGTCTTGGTTCAATGATGAAAGACGGCGGGAACTTGGGGTGAGTGGTGAAGCCATAAACCGCTTCCAGCGACACGTCGTGTGGTTTCATGTCTCCCGCCAATTTCCAGGTAAAGCCGTGCAGCAAATTGGCTAACGTCGCCCGCACAATCTTCAATCCCAGGCTATAGGCCGGCGGGCACATCCTCCTCCCCGACCCAAACGGCAACAGTCTAAAGTCTTGTCCCTTCATGTCAACCTCCTTCATTCCCCACAAACCTCTCCGGATCGAACTCCTCCGCTCTCTCCCAAACCTTCGGGTTCCTTCCGACAGACCAGACGTTCACGAGAACCGTGGTCCCCCTCGCCACCTCGTACCCCGCGACATTGCAATCCTCCATGGAGTAGCCTGGCGGAAGCAGCGTGCCGGGCGGGTGCAACCTGAATGTTTCTGCCATGATTGCTTCCACGTACGGTAGCTTGCAGAAAGTCTTTCTCTTCTACCCATCTCTCCCGCCCGATCACTCGATCCAGCTCCTCCGTTGCCCTTTCTATGACGCTTGGGTTCCTGATCAATTCTTGAAATGCCCATTGTACTGTTGCTGCTGATGTATCACTCCCTCCCGCAAACATGTCCTGAAATATAATGCTTTCACAAAATTGTTAATATACTTTGTGTGTATGTAATTAATAAAACAGAATTCAATTTCAACAAGAAAACAAAAATCATCCAATCCCTACGTGTATTAACGCCTTTATGCGATTGGGAGTCAGCTCTGCCTCGGGATCATCATGATCCTCATCAGCTTGCTGCAAGAATATGTCCACCATGTCCTTGGGGACGAAATTCTTGCCAGCTTTGTCCATCACTTCCCTATGGTCTTTGATCACAAACTCCAGGAACTCTTCGTACTCTGCAGATAAGGCTCTCAGTCTTTTCACATATCCTTGCAAGTCGAAGCGATTCAGCCAGGGAACCCAATCCCCAATATTGATCGCTCCGCTAAGTAGAAACCACTCGTCAACAAACTCTTGCAGTTTCTTCATCGTAACCGATCCTCTCGACTCCGGATTGTCGTTACAGTACTTGTGACCCGAAACTAGCCTAGTCACAGTAGACATGGTGAACCTCATCAAATGGTCTCTAAGAAACACCGGCTTCTTACCCACAGCATGGCTGTAAAGGCACGAAATCAAAGCCATCCGTTCCTCTGCGCGAAGCCACTCGAAGCTTTCAAGCTTCCGCGGAGTGAAGACCTCGGAAACCAAAATCTTGCGCCCGCGGCGCCACCATGATCCATAAGGAGACCACACCAGATCGGACCGGTCAAAGGTGTACTCTCCTATGGCCGTAGGAGGCCGAGAGGCAAACACCGCATCGTGGTCTTTCAAGAAAAGTTTAGCGGTCTCGGGAGACGAGGCAACTAACACAGGTTTGGAACCAAAGTGCAAGAGCATCAAATCTCCATATTTTTGAGACAGCATGTGCAGAGATTCATGAGTATTTGATGAGCCCGTGAGGAGATTCAAATTGCCAATGATAGGCCATGGCCGTAGACCAGGTGGGGTCTTAGCTTGTGGGCGTTGATGTATGAACCGTATTATGAAGAGAACTGCTACGCCGAGAATCCATGGAAAAACCAAAGGTATTAGATCCATGGATGAGTGTGTATAGGAGAGTAGTACGCTAAGCTATTATAATGCAGGGCGGATCTTTTGCCGTGACTGATGTGTTGGAGCTTGGGAGAGCTTCAACGGGCCTTTCAGTTGTCTGATGTTAGGGCCGCTACAATAGGAGAGCTGAGGAAGATTACTCGATGTACAGGGAATCGTGGTAGATGGCAGTTGATGACTATCAAGCCTCCAAGTGGGAGAATGTTGGGTTTGTGGAGGCTTGGGCTTGACTTTTGGCCCGGCCCATTTTACGAAACCCTAGATGCACTTTTCCTATATATATTGCATTCTTGTACTTGTAATCGGCACCACAAGTGAAATAAGAAATTCCTCCTGTTGCAGCCGTGGATTAGGGAAACCGAACCACGTTAAATTCTTGTGTGTCGTTCGTGTTCCGTTTCTCTCTTGATTCTCGCAGATATTTGTGTGTGTTGTGTGTTTAATTCCCAACAAGTGGTATCGGAGCGTTGGTTCGTTAAGACACCGAAAATCCGATCAGCAGAAACTAATCAGAGGAGTGTCACCTGGGTTCTTTGGAGAAGAACTGTGTGCAGCAGCACGAGCCGGAGTGAGGGCCGCTGCCGCCGGAGCACCACCATCCCCGTTGATTCCCACGGAGCACTACCGCGCTTGAATTGGAGAGCCGCAGCAGGAAGTAAGTCCCGTGAGACTCACCGCTGCCGCCTTCAATCGAGCAGAACCAGACCGCCGCCGTTGCTGGTTCGAGGGGGACCGCAGCAAGCGAAGGAGTCGCTGCCGCCGTCACCCGCGCAGGAGCAGTCTCTGAGCCGTCCGCCGCCGTCACCCCGCCGTTCAGATCGTGCCGCCGCTGGAGATCCGTTTAACCCCATCGTCGCGCAGGAAGCCGGAGCAGCGACAGAAGGAAGCCGCCGCCGC
>OOIL02000846.1:762630-779147 GCA_900332095.2 Cuscuta campestris | reverse complement strand
CCCCCCCCCCCCCTCCAAGCCGTGTCATTTTTATTTTAATCTTGGTTCTACAATGCTAGTTTGTTGACATGTACCATCACCCCATCCAAGCAGTGTTTTGATATTTGGTTGAAGAATTTTGTTTCTTGGATGAAATGAACTGTGATTCTTGAGTGTTTTGTACTCCATGAATGGATGTCCTCCGCCTTCACCTTGGAGGATCTCATGCGCGCCATAATGGATGTCCGCAAGGAGCTCCGCGCCACGAAGTTACGCGTCGCCGAACTTTCTGCCCAGCCCCACCTGGACGCACGGCTCAACACCAGACAGCCGGTCACAAGTTGGAGACCGCCGCCGTCCCGCACCTCTACATCAACACCAGAGGCAGTACCTCGTATGTGAGTGGACGCGCCGCGGTTTACCGGAGATGATCCCATAGGTTGGGTCTTTCGCATTCAAAAGTATTTCGATTACTTCTGCACACCGAAACCTGAGAGACTTCAACTCGTGCCCATGCTCATCGATCATCTGGCGTCCGAATGGTTTCACTATTATCAGGCCAATAATTGTACAGCTACGTGAGACGATTTTCTGTTGGCCATTCAGCAACTTTTTGATTTGCATTATTAGGATGCTGTCCAAACTCACCCAAACCACGATGGTAATGGAATACCAGACCGCCTTCGAGGCCCTTCTCAACAAGGTGTCGGGGGTCCCAGACTCCACCTTAATTTCCATGTTTGTGGCAGGTTTGAAACAGCCGTTGCAACGGCCAACGGGAGGTTAACCTCCGCAGTCCCACCTCCCTAACCGCTGCCTTCGCCCTCGCTCGGGAACTCTCAGCTTGCCATTCTGAGGCAGTTTTGGCCTATACCCATGGGACACGCCGTGCATGGAATTCCCCATCTCCAGGTCCTACGCCAACGTCCAGTCCCGGTCTTCTTCCTACTCCACGGCCAGTGCAGCCTAAGGCGAAAGCTCCCACTCCTCCGGGTTTACCCATCGTTCGTCTGACCGATGCGGTCAAGGCCGAACGTAACAAGAAAGGGTTATGCTGGTACTGTGACGAAAAGTATACCCCGACCCATAATTGCAGGCGCCGCTTTCTTCTCCTAATGGGGCCAGATGAGGATGAGTCAGAACCAGAACCCCCCCTGCGGTTGAACTGGACGACGATGCTCTGGTAATTCTCGGTGATATTTCTACTATGCACTTATTGGCCGGCAGCCCTAGCCCCCGGTCCCTCGATGTTGCGGGCTCGGTCAATTCGGCGGTGGTCCAGGTATTGTTAGATAGCGGCAGCACTCATAATTTTATGCACCCGAGCGTCGCAGAACGTTTGGCTTTGGTTCATCATCCGGTTACTCCCTTTCGTGTTTATGTGGGCAATGGTGATTCCTTGCGCTGTTCATACTCTTGTCCCGGGACTCCTCTTTGGTTACAAGGACATCTATTTGATGTGGATTTATATTTATTGGAGATTCATGGGCTGGATATTGTGTTGGGTGTGCAGTTGCTTCAAATCTTAGGGAAGGTCTCCCACGATTACGCCACAATGACGATGGAATTTATTTGGAAAGGGGAGACAATCACGCTGCGCGATGACACGGCCGAACCTCGCCCTATCTCATATGGTCGGCTATGCTCTTTGGCACGGGATGCACTGTCCTGTGATTTGTATGAACTCACTCCAGCGCCCTCTGATGCACCGACGCCGGAAACTGGCGTAGCACTGCCGGCAGACTTGCCCCCCGGCTGTCCGCACACTCCTCGAGGCCCATGACAGGCTCTTCGGCCTCCCTTCGGGTCTGCCACCAGCCCGGGTATGGGACCATCACATACACTTATCCCCGGGGGCGAAACCCATCAATGTACGACCGTATCGGTACCCCTACTTTCAAAAGGCGGAAATCGAGAAACAGATTCAGGAGATGCTTACGCAAGGGACAATACGGCCGAGTCACAGCCCTTTTTCTTCACTGGTGCTTTTGGTACGGAAGAAAGATGGCACCTTTCGGTTTTGCATCGACTATCGGGCCTTGAATGCAGCCACTATTCCCGATCACTTTCCGGTCGAAATGACTAATGAAACTAATCTGAGATCTCCACGTGTGCTATCTAAGTTCATATTTGCAATACGTGCTAGAAGTGGTAAGCTGTGTCTAATCAACTTTTTTGAATTAAGTCCATCTTTTCCTCTCTGAGTAGGGCTCTTCAATGGCCTAAGACCGAGTTGAACTTGATTGAACCAGACTGGAGTGAAGACCGAACTAAACAAAATCATGGAGTAATGAGTCATGACCGGACTTAAATCTATTCGGATTCGGATTGGAACATACCAAAATACTTTGAACCGATTGGACAGATAAAATTTTTTTTATATAAATAATTTTGATCTATTAATTATGTTTTAGGCTTTCGTGCAAATTATTTATATGATTTCTTTGTAAAAAATAAATAAAATAAGTACCTTTTCAAAAAGAAAGTGACTTACCCTTTTCATTTTAAATACTCCGTACAAAGTATTAAAAAACCCTAGGGGAAAAAATTTGCTTTATTTTTCTATTTTTTTTCATTTATTTTGCTTTGTATTTTCTTTTTTCAGGAGTTTTTCTTATTTCATTTATTTTTTAATGTATAAAAAAATTTCATACATTCTTCAAGATGAAATTTTTTAAAAATGTTCTAAAAGAAAAGAAAGAAAAAAGAGAAACAAAAAGAAAGACATTATAAATATAACCATGAAATATTATTGACAAAATAGAAGAAATATACAGAGTACTTCGTATTCATTAGCGCCTATAGATAAAGTATTGGATGAAATGTTTCTACCCAGTCCTTATAATAAAATTTAAAAGTTTTTGAGTTCTTTCTAGAAATATTTCATTTAATTCTTTTCAAGTAATTTGATTGTATATGAACTCTTTTTTATTAAGGTCTATTTTTAATATATGAACACTTTTATACTTCATATTTGTATTTTTTTTGCACGGCATTTTTTTTGTTAATTTGGAAAAGACCATGCATCGTGTATACCACTTGGTATATCCTCCCTTATATTATAAGAGCCAACTACGTTTACCTCCGATAATTTAGTTCATTTCTAGTCTCTTTTTCCGTCCCTTACCCACGTCACCACTTCCTTGCTTTTCTCTCCTTCCCCACACGTCACCGCCTTTTTTCCTTGCTTTTCTCTCCTTCCCCACACTCTTCTCGTACTTCCTTCACCGCCACCGCCGTTCGTTCTCGTACTTCCCACCACCGCCACCGCCCCACAATCTCTTCCACCGGCCACCCATCTATTAATAAATAACCCGTACCCTCCTGCTTCTCCAAGGCTTGTTCTCCTTCACTCCATCCAGGTAAATCTTCTCTCTAATCTTGATAATGGGTCTCATCAACCCTTCCTCTAATTCTCCTTGTTTTCCCAGCTTTTCCTTCTTCAAAAACCTAATTTTGTTATCCTTAATCATGTGCTCACTCCCTTTATTGTTTACCTAGAGGGTATAATTTTTCTTTGCTGCAATCTCTGGTTTTTATGCACTTCAAATTCAGATAACCAAATTTGCATTTTTTGAATTAGATTTTTTAAAGAGTAATTTTTGACATACAAATTGATACTGCATGTTAATCTTGCTTTGAAAAGTGGAACGCACTGCAAATTAGTGAATATGAAATTGAAATTTAAACAGAGGAATTGAATCCTAGGGTTTCTCTTAAGCACCTGTAAGAATTTCATGAATATGAAATTGAAATAGAGTATATATATGAAGCAGGGCCGGCCCATATAGGGGACAAGGTGGCCGGTCGGGCCGGGCCTAAAGATTTTGGGGGCATAAAAAATTTTTTTAGTTATATATATATATATATATATATATATATATATATATATATATATATATATATATATATGTATGTATGTATGTATAAGCCCAGCCCAATAGTCTTAGACCAAAAAAGAGAACGGAACAGAACTACGGAACAAACTGCTTCATTCCACCCGATCGTATTCACGAAGTGACGAACCAGAGACGACGTGCCACCGCCGATTGAGTCGGCGCCTCCACCGCCGGACGCCGATTCGCCGATCTGCACGCCTCCAGGTAATTATTCATAGCCTTCCTTTCCAATTTTGTAATTTTTATTTCTTAAATCTTAATTTTGTTTCATTATTTCATTATTTAGATTTAAAATCTAGGGTTAGTTATTAGGTTTAAATTTGAAATCTTTTCTAATTTCATTCTTATAGATAGAATGAATGAATGGTTCTATAATCTATATGTTATTTATTTGATTTGGATGAATTGTTTTGAATTTATTATTTATGATAATTATATATTTATATTAAAAAAACTGAAAACTGAAAAAAAATTAAAAACTGAAAAATTGTTGAATTGATATGAATTTATGATTTATAAAAAATTAAACTGAAATATAAAAAAACAATTTAAAAAGGACAAATTGACGAATTGATATTAATTTATAATATATTTATTTATTTATTTGTTTGCTTGTTTTTTTTCAGTTTTTTATTCTTGATTTTACTTAGTAGAATTTATGATTTTGGATTTTATTTCAGAAATAATTCAATAGCTATGGCTCCTAAACAATTATCCGGTAGTCAAAAAAGAGAAAAGAGAAAACGAGATGAAGAAATGAGAAAATCTCAAGCCGGAGCTCTATATAAGTTTATGAAACCTGTTGTTGAAGACAAAGAAGTAGAAGAAGTAAAAGAGATGGAAGAGCAAGAGCATCTACAAATAGATATAATTATTAGTTTACATATACGTTAATTATTATTTAGATTTAATTAGTTTACATATGTGAATTTTTTAGATCATTAAATAAAAGATTTTTAGGGCCTTTTATTTTGTTTCGGCCCAGGTTGATAAATCCTCGGGACCGGCCCTGATATGAAGTTGGTTTTGAAACAGAATATGAATTTGAAGTTACTTTTTGGAATACATGTGAATCACCCTCGTTTGGAAAAGAAACTAAATTTGTAGTTGATTTTCAAGAAAGAAGAGAAATTTTAGAAGCTGATTTTGAAATAGAATATCATTGCGAAGCTTATTTCAATGTGAGTAGTCATACTTTTGGGGCTGCTTTTGAAACAATAAGGGCTGACTTTGATTTCTTTTAAATAAAATTAGTTCAGACTTAGTGATTTGTGAATGTAACGCCCTGAAAACCGGCCCAGAAGTTATTCTCTAATTAAATAAATAAGAATTATTTATTTATGATAATTGATTCTTTTAAAGAATAAAAAAAATATTTTAGAGACTTAATCGTCTCAATATAATGAAATTAATCTGATTATATTTGTAAAGATTTAAAGTGAAAGACTGATTGATACTAATTAAACAAAAGAATCAATATGAACCAAGAGGAACCGGTAAATACTTGTTGAATGATTATAAAAGTTATATAGTTGGATAGCGATTGATGAATCGAATCCAACGACGCGAACGGATCTCAATTCGGAGCAAGTTGGCCCGAAAAGTGTGTTTTACTCAGACAAGTTATTTTAAATTACTGGGTACAAAACCCTAGGCTTATTTCACGCATCTCTTAATTCCATCGCCGCTTCCCAGCCCTTCTCCTTCTTCGATCGAAGCATGCCATCGCCACAACCCCATCTTCTCCTTCTTCTCCGGCGAGCAGCAGCACGATGGTGGGGCGACGAACCAGAACCCCCGGCGACCACATCCCGCGACCCAGCAGCTCAAGGACTCGGCAATGGGCAGACCCGACCCGGTTCTCTAGTGGCTGCCTCTGTTCCGGCAAACCAGCAACTCCGGCGACTTCCCTTCGTGCTCCAGCCATTCCGGGCAGCGGTGGTAGTTTGAGCAGTCGTATCGGTTCGGGCAACGGGATGAATCTGTTCTGACAATGAATTCTAATCGACGAATCGAGGTGAGTACGTGGACATCTAACACTAGAATGTGCATATATGTTTGAAATTCCGTTCATAATTATTATCATGGTTGATCTATGTGATTTGTCTATGAAATTGTTGATTATGGTTTTGGGAGTTGTTGTCGTTGAATCGGAAAGGGTAGTATGCATGATTTAGGCCTTGATCGACACGTTTGATAATGTTTGGAACGTTATGATGAATTTACTGGAGTTGTTGAGTATGAAATTGCTGTTTGTTTGACATTGGAAAAACGAAACAGGTATGAATATGGAATTGGTGGTGGGCCGCCAGGATGGTACCTAGCTACCGTCACACCTTGTCTGTCTGTTCTCTCCTATCGGTAGCTGTAACCGTTCGGTACCTAGGTACCGGACGGACGGTAGGCCCTACCGCCGGGTCGGTAGTCGGCTACCGTGACAGTCCTACCGGAAGAACCCAAGTGGTTCGGACGGTACCCCGGGTACCGTAGGACCGGTACCCAGGTACCGTATGGACGGTACCCCGTACCATGATAGGTACCGTCTGGTACCTAACGCTCTGTTGATACGTGTTTTGTCAAGGATTGATTCTGAGACCTTATATGTTGTATGACGGTAAGTTTGGGTATCAATACCCAATGCTAGGCCGCTATGTGTTATAATTGTGATTGTTACGTGTTGATCCAACACTTATATGAACTAAAATTATTATAGTGACCTAGCACGTGTGTGATTATATGAAATACATATGTTTGGATACGATATTGCAAGAATGAGTGGGCTGATCCAGCACACAGCAAACAGGTACCGCGTGTTGATCCAACGCGTTGGTAAGGTAAGTCTACCCAAAGGGAATCTTTGGGACTGACATAAATATAGGAAGTTAAGAGTATAAAAACCAGGTGGATGCCTGCTGGGCTCCAATGGTTAAGTCGAACCGGGTAAAAACGTACGTACGGGTATACTTGAACTGCCTGGTGATCCATCAGGTGGGGATTCCACCCACCCAACGGAGAACTCCTTCGTTGGTTGAGCATGACCCGCTGATCCAGTGGGAACCATCATGCCTCCCATACAGTAAAGTTATAGTCCTTAGACTAGTATAGGTTATAGGAACAGGGCTTGGTGATCCACCAACCGTGAGAACTCCCTCGGTTGTTGAGCGTGATCCGCTGATCCAGTGGGAACAATCATGACTCCCAAGAAAAGTAGTAAGTCATTAGTCTATGTGTAGAATTTAAG
Organism: Cuscuta campestris; assembly: GCA_900332095.2. Classification (NCBI taxonomy): domain Eukaryota; kingdom Viridiplantae; phylum Streptophyta; class Magnoliopsida; order Solanales; family Convolvulaceae; genus Cuscuta; species Cuscuta campestris. The sequence goes on along the minus strand of OOIL02000846.1, from coordinate 772,028 downwards.
TACAGATGAATGGTGATCCACCACTGCAAGAGACGCTTCGTTTCGATGAGAACGAAAAGGGCAGGTGCCAGGTAAATTATATGATGAATTGTTTAGGTGAACTGCGTGATATTAAACCTATGTGCATGATATCATGTTATGATTATGAATTAGTGGGTTCGCATATGTGTATGTTCGAACTGTTAGATATTTCTCACTCAGCTTCGTTGTTGAGCGTGTAGCCTCTTTTTCCCCTTGTTACACGTAGGTAATCATGGAGGGACTGACCTTGGAACATATCCCGGAGGGAAGCGTGACGGAGGAGATGTACGGATGCAGTGACTTAATAATGTTCGATTTAATTATAAAGCTTCCGCACCATTTGTATAAACCCTGATATGTAAATTAAATGGTTTGAGTTGATTTAATTTTAAATTAAATGTTTTTATTTATTGAGAAGTATTGTATGTTAATACCAATTTCGTAGCAACCCGGTTCGCTAATCTACTTATTTGGGTTATGCGGGTTGGGGTGTTACAGTGAATTCATACACAAGTAGTGAAAGCATATAGTCTGTGTAGTACATATAGGTGAGCACTTTGTTTTTAAGGTAATTAGAGAAGTCAAGCTCTATGTGTGTTTCCTTTCTAAAAATAACAAAAAAATATCCTTTTTCATATGTGTTCAATGACTGATTGTCCTATTGTAAGTCAAAAGTTTTACATATTGCAATACATCAACTGGGTTGCTGTTGTTAAAGAAATTAATACTCCAAATTTATGCTTTAAAAATGATGCACATATCAAACATGTGATTGTAGACATATTCTTTGGCCAGCTACCCCCTTGAGATGGATGTCCAATGAAACTTGGATATAACCAGTAATTTGTGCCACAATTTGCCATCACTTAAAAGTTAAAACACATTGTAACATGCAAACAACAATAGTGAGACATTTCCAATGTCATCCAGGCATAGCATATCTCCAGGAGAAAAGAGTAAATAAAGGAAGTTTAAATATGAATGATAATAAGAATATTCCATGTCTTACTTCGTGCCTTTTCTTACGGTTCATGCCTTGAGCAAGAACAGTACTCAGAGAGGCCATGTCCAATAGTGGGAATTCCTGTAAGTAAGCACAAAGACCAGTGTAACTCACTATCATGTAACTGCCAGCACTAAGGTATCTAAATGATAAACTTAGAAGGTTTTGTCAGATTTAAAAAATGCATACCTCAAATGATAATCTGCCATATGGTGCGTTGGGAACGATTCAGCTGTGTATTAAAATGATTTAATATAAAACAAAGGCTGTAGGGACTGATTTTTTAAAGCAATCTCAGTTTTTATTGATTTCCAACAAAAAAGAGAAATATTAGTGGCTGGTTTTCCTATATAATATAATGTTGATGTTGATTTTCAAGAAGAACTTGCTTTTGGAACTGCCTTTGATCTTAGGCTCGCAGCTACTAGGTGCGTACCCTTGCCTCCCTATTTTTGGGAAAGACGGCTTTCGAAAGAGGCTTTTTGGTTTCGCTTCGCTCGCTTGAAACTGCGATTGCGCTTCGCTAGCTAACTACTAGAAATCGAAACTCCAATTTCACCCTCCTAAGAGAATTTTCAACATTCTTCCATTAGCGATATGTTTAACACATCTAAGTCAAGCAGGGACTTTTATCGGTTCCCAGGTACGAAGTCCCTCTCCCCTCTTCGAGCGACTCCCGTTGGTCGTACCTAAATTAGGTACTTTACGGGCTGATTTTCAAATTCACGATGTGCGTGAATTAAGTTTCTGATCCCTTGTGATTGGGTGCCCAAGCATGCGTGCATTTTTCTGTTTTGGCTAATGAGTATCCTTGAAGATTCCAAAGTAAAAACATGTAAAGAGGTTTTTTAAGATGCTACACAGTAGAACTTGCTAGAAGAAAATGAAGGAGCCAAGAACGCAGCATATAAGAAAGAATGTTTCTCAAATCCTTTTTGGCTTTTAGTATCTCTAAACCAAGTATCAGTATATGGACACTTTCCATTTATTCATATTAGCTAGAGTACTTGATTACCTTGTGTAATACGAGGATAGCTAGAGTAGTTGATTACCTGATGGTTACCTTTTCAATTCTGTTAGCCAAAACCAAATAATATTAATAACATGTTCCACACTGTTGCTGGATGTTAAACACCTGTTCCTGGAATGTCAGATATGATTGAGAAACCTGTGTGTCATTGAAAACCTAAAACTTTCTCAAATTGCAATGAAAATGATACTGCAGGTTTTAAAAGTACATAAACATCAGTGCTTCTATCCATCATAAAGGCTATCAACAACTTCCTAATACCTTCAATAACATACTCATTCTTGTGGAAGGTGTTTGCTTTGCCTGCTTTAACACCAATACGGTTCTACCCAAAAAACAAAAAAAGTGCTCTTTACATTGTATTCATTGATGCTTGATTTTCTTTTCTTCTGGTATAAATTTTTATTGCTATCATTTGGTTTACACAACCCCGCTCCGCTGTTAATAGTACTTTCATGTTTTTATTTATCCAATACCAAATATACTGGATAAAAGGCCAACTACAGCTTAGAGAACATGGACCAATTCCTTACTACATCGGATGTAGTACTTGTAATCGCAAAGTTGACTTCAATGAGGGAACTACCTTTGACTACATGCAGTGCGGAGACAATACTGCAACAACTGCATGCAAAAAGGTTTCTACTTTTATCATCTACAATTATTCTGGTTACAAACTTCTATTGTCACCTTTCCCAAGGTCACTGGGAAAAGGAGATTGGTACGGAATGGATGTATATCTCCACATAACATAGCGTAGGCCAAGCAGCAAGTTGGGAAGGATGACAGTGGTTTCTTAACTGTTGAACATAGTTGTACCAGTTTTCCTGCAACATCAAGCATTTCAAAGGATCTATCTAATGTTATAAATTTGGTGTCGGAATAAACCCCAACGATATGGCTCGTGTATGATTTGTTCTTTTGTCTCTATATGTCAATAAAATTGACTATAGATGTGAAATTTGAAAGAATGGTCCTGAAATTTTTAAAAGGGTTAACATGCATCACTGTTGGTACATGGCTGAAATCACATCACAATGCTGATTGAATGGGTAGTCCACAAATCAGATCACATTGTGGATGAGTATGTTTTTTGTTTGCTCCTGGTGAGTTTATGTGAAGTTGTCCATATAATGTGTATCTTCATTGTGCCAAAAGGAGTTCTTTTTTCTGTTTTCATTGAGATATTCAAGTTCAGATTTATTTTGTTGTGAAAATCAGATGTGCAATGGGGTATATCAATTTCTTTCGTCTGGTACATGTAATTGAAATTCATTCGTGCTACCTAATGCATACTACTTAGAAGATGTGCTTCCTACTTCAGTAATTTAAAAGCCAGTAGCTTAAATTTAATTTAGATTATGACTCTTATCATGTTGTTGAACTTCTCCATCTTAGTTGCTGGTATCTTAGGATATATGTAAGAATTGGAACTATGCTTTTACTCTTATCAAATGGACGCATGCTTGGGCACCCACGCACATAGTGCGTTCCCAGCTAGTATTATTATATACAATTTGTACACAATAACTTTGTACTAGCATTTTGATAGTTTAGATTAGTTATTTTGTGATTGTATTAATATTTTGTGTAAATGTAAGCTATCAAAGTATTAATTTAAAGGTGTTATTTATAAAACGAAAATGTTCGAGTCGTAAACTTGCTTTTTGTGAATTTTAAATTAAAATATCTTTTAGAAAAAATTTATACCAATACTCCTAGAATTGCACGGGTTCACATAAATATTCCTAGATTTTTAAAATGACACTAATGCTCCCGAAATTTTCATATAATCACATCGTTGCTCCGAGAATTGAATTTCGTTTACTTTTATGCTCCAAATGTTGGGCACTGATGTAAAACATAGGGAGAAGGACCAAACTAGTAGTAAAACATAGGTCATATCCTCAAAATAGGAGCTCAAACTTAAACTCCTCTAAATAGGAGTAATTAAATTAATTAATAAAACAATGGATCCCACCTCTATATATGGGCAAGCAATTCTTCAGTCTAAGTCTGGACTTGGTGGTGCAGGTATACTTGATTAATTTTTAAATAGATGTAAGACTTGCACATGGAGATGTTTATGTGAAAGACATGTTAGTAAAAGTTCTCTCTGTTTTAATACAGGAGACACTAATATCAATAGAGTATACTAAATTAATATGTTAAGAGTGTTTGAATCATTTGTGAAAGTTCAATAAATCCAATAATATCTCTTACATGAATTATATCAACAAATTCAAATAGATCACCACTTTTACCCCATTAGTTTAGTAATAGATCCGCCGGCGGTGGCCAAGTCCAAAAACTAAAAAAAAAGTTCGGCCAACTTCACAACAACGTGCTGCCGACGGCGACGCCCACTACCGCAATCGTCGTCGACGGTGATGCCCACTACCGCTATCGTCGTCGCTGCATCCCTGCCACTATCACTTGAATCTCCACCACCACCGTCCTCTGCTCCGCCCGACAGCACCGCTGCTATCGAAACTTACCATTAACGCCTTTGATTTTTCATTGTCACTACTGACGACATCACCGTTGTATACCATTATCAACGACATTATCATCACAATCTGCACCATCATTGCTACAGTGCCACATTAACAGTCAATACAATATCAAAGAAAGACATAATGTCAAACATGGCACCACATAATGTCATATATGACAATACATAATATCATAGATGCCCATATATAATGCCACGTATGCTCATATATAATGTCACAATGTTACACAATGACATAATGCCAAATCAATGCCCTCCACAAATGAGAACGAGAATTTCGAAGGAAACAGAATTCAATTAATTAAAGATCAAGAGAGAAAAAAAACTTACATTTAAAATCATGCTTTGAGGAAGAGAGATGGAGGATGGCAGCGTGACACGAGTGCGGCGATGAATCTGAGAGGGTGGGGTGCATGGCGGCAGCGATGGCATTGCAATAAGGTCACGGTGGGCGGTGGCAGCAGCGATTCTAATCTATTGAAGAAGGGGTTGGCAGCAAAAGGGAGATCGGCGTTGAGCAAGCGACGAAAAGTCTAAGATGGGTAGGGGTGCATGGCGGCGGCGTTGACGGTGCTGTTATTTGGCGGCGGCAGCAGCGATGGTGTGATTGGTTGGCGACACAAGAGTAAGTGGTTCCCAGATCTATCCTTATCGCCGGCCCTTCTTCTTGTGCTCCTCTTCTTCCATTGTCATTATAGCTCAATTTCTTCGACTTCAATGATACGGCAGTGAAGAAGAGAGTTGTCGTTGAGCATAATGTCAGATTGAGAATTCGGGGGTGTGGTCTGATTTTATATTTTCCTAATTTAACTCCTATTTAGGGGAGTTTAAATTTGGAGTACTATTTTGGAATATGATCCATGTTTTACTCTTATTTAGAGGGTTTTCTTTAAAACATACTCAGAGTTAAGTAAATTTTTCGGAGTATTTACTTTTCGGAGTATTTATGTAAAATTGGATAATTCTCAGTGTATTTGTGTAAATTTTACCTATCTGTTGTTACAGAGTATTTGAATACTCCGTATATCTTATTTTTTGTAAAATATTAAAAATACAAATTTGTAAATTTTGTCTAGTTAATTGATGTTAAGTACTCTCGGCCCTCTCTCTAAGAAAAGAAAATTTGATGAGTGTGGTCGTGAAAAGAAAAGAGATATGCAATGTTTGTGGTGGTGAAAAGGACTGAAAGGGCCTCTTAGAGAGAGGGCCAAGAGGATGTAGGAGTTGTAGTGAGGTGAGAATTTTCAGGATGTTGAGGAAATTATCAGTGTATCAACAAACAACAATATCAATTGTTGTATTCTTGTGGTATTGTTACTCTAACTTATATTACTGTGTACAGTTTAATTAGAAAGAACCAAGGTTTTTTTTCACTAGTCAAGAGGGACTTCCTCCCATATCATGTTTTCTGTATTTTGGCAATTTTCTCAACAAGTTTTTGAGGTTAGCTGCCCAGGTTTGTGAAAGTGTACTTTTGGTCTTGATTTTTTGCTAGTTATGGGCAGACTTACAACATTTTGTTTTCACATTTGTTTTTTTGGGTGCTAGACAACATTCAGCTGCCTTTCTTTCATTCTTCTGTTCATCAAATTTGTTAATTCACCGTTTTCACTTACATGTATATGTGGGTGTGTATGACCTCAGGTTTTAACTTTTAAGGGGTCGATCAATGTTTTGTGAGTGAATTTAGGTGTTTGGTGTGTGTGGAGGGGGGGGGGGTGTGTTAGTGAAATAAGTTTCCTGTGTATGGTTTTACCTTGGAATGTATTCCTTGCGAAAGAAAATGGATGTTTTTTACAACTTTTTGAAACTGTTCGCGTATTTAGATTTGTTAGCATTTCTATGATACACATATATAACGAAAATGAGTTTTAATAAATGTCTAAAATAGATTTGTTGAGCTTAAACTAGATTTTCTTTTGCTGGCATTTCGTTACTCACACGCCTTAAGGATTATATGGTGGTGCAGATTATCGATTATTTATTTTTTTCTCTGCTTTTCTTAAATTTTCTTTTCTTTGTGCTAAGTTCTTTGAACCAAAGCCCTGGTCCATCCACCTTAAATACAGAGGGAATTTAAACCTAAACAAAAGTTTTTCAAAATAAATTTAGTATCTTATGAATTGTCGGGGGTGTCTCGGCAACAGCCTCTTTAATTCATAGTAGGGGTACGTTCTACACACACCTTACCAAAACCCCACTTTTGAGCGATTCTACGTGATTTATTGGTGTTCTATCTGTTGAATATTTCTTTCTTATTATTCGTTGTCATGAGATGCAAACTTTTTCTCTCCTACAGCTGCACTTGGCGCGGTTTTGCATGTTTTATCAACATCGCTTCTAGGACTAACAGCCATCACCATATCAAATACAATTGCCGGGGAGGAAACTGTGCATAAACTTGCTTCTGTGTTGCTCATAGTTCTTGGTGGAAGTTACATAATCTTGTTTTTCAGCGGAAAGGGGGGAGGTCACAGCCATTCACACAACCAACCCATTGAAAAAATGAACCACTTGTTGGGAAAGCAAGAACACAAACGAATGTGTAGTGCCCAAGATCAACACCTTTCCCTCTTGAATGAATCTATGAGGAGCAACAAACAAACACACCAAAGAACACCAAGCAACAAGATAATCCAAACACAAGAAATAAAACGATACGAGGCACGAGATTTTAACGTGGAAAACCCTTTCAATGTGAAAGAGTAAAAAACCACGAGACCCTTTGGTCTAACCAACTCCACTACCACCAAATTGAGAGTACAAATGCACAATATAACAGCACCACAATGATATCTAGCCCTTAACAACACTACGAAGGCGCTAGAATCGAAATAGATGAACAAAAGTGCAAGAAATCACCAAAAAACTGCAGCTGGTGCGAAGCTCATAACTTGAGATTGAACCGTTGAAATTCGATCTCCACCGTTCAGATTGAAGCTCCACGAGTCCTTAGACTCCTCCTAAAATTTCAGCTCAATCGGACAAGATTTGAACCTCCTATCGACCAAAAAACCAGGTCTGCATTTTTGAAGAAAAGGCAGCGGAAGTTCTCTGCTTGCGGCTGTTTTTCCTCTTTTCTATTTGTGCGTGAATAATCCGTGTTGTAGTACTGGACAGCTGCCAAACTTTTACTCTCAAAAATATGTGGACAAAAATGTATTGAGGACTTATCCTCCAAAAATATTTGGGCCTTTTAATTAAAGATGACACATAGTTGGGAGCCCAAACCCAACAAATCTCCCCCCTCCCGACTATGTGGAGGTGGTTGCCAAACCGGCAATCAAACAACAAGTTTCAAACTTCCCCTTTGGCAAAGCCTTAGTCATCATATCAGAACTATTATCATCTGTGTGAATCTTTTCAAACTCCAATAACTTGAGATCAAGCACATCTCGAATCCAATGATAACGTACATCAATATGTTTTGATTTGCCATGGAAAGTAGGATTTTTGCTAAGATGTATAGAACTCTGACTGTCACAATATAAGACATACCTCTTCTGAATAACGCCAAGTTCACGAAGATATTTCTTCATCCAAAGCAGCTCTTTACAAGCTTCTGTAGCTGCAATGAACTCGGCCTCTGTTGTGGACAACGCAACACATTTCTGAAGTTTAGATTGCCATGAAACAGCTCCCCCTGCAAAGGTAACCAAATAACCAGATGTAGACTTCCTGGTATCAATATCTCCAGCCATATCAGAATCTGTGTAAACATTCAAAACAGGTTTTCCAGTTCCATAACAAAGTTTCAAACTGGATGTGCCTCGGAGATATCTCATAATCCACTTCACTGCATTCCAATGCTCCTTGCCTGGATTAGAAAGGAAGCGGCTAACTGTACCAACTGCATGTGCTAGATCTGGCCTTGTGCAAACCATTGCATACATCAAACTTCCAACGGCAGATGCATAAGGAATACGTCGCATCTCTGCCTTCTCAGCATCATCAAATGGGGACTTTCTAGAGCTAAGCTTAAAGTGTGTAGCAAGAGGTGTGCTAACCACTTTAGCTTTTTCCATATGAAATCGTTGAAGCACCTTTTCAATGTACTTCTCCTGAGACAACCATAGCTTTTTTGCCTCTCTATCACGTGTAATCTGCATGCCAAGAATCTGTTTTGCTGGTCCCAAGTTCTTCATCGCAAAGGACTTACTAAGCTCTGTTTTCAATTCTGCAATTCTCGAAGACTTATGACCAACAATAAGCATATCATCAACATAAAGCAACTAAATAATGAAGTCATTATCAGAGAACTTCTGCACAAAAGCACAATAACCAGAAGTAGTCTTCTTATATCCTTGCTGGATCATCACAGACTCAAACTTCTTGTACCATTGCCTTGGAGCTTGTTTCAAGCCATACAAGCTCTTTTTCAACTTGCAAACATAGTTCTCCTTGCCCTTCACCACAAAGCCTTCTGGTTGCTCCATATAAATTTCCTTCCCCAAATCACCATGAAGGAATGCTGTTTTGACATCCATCTGTTCAACTTCCAAGTCAAGGCTGGCTGCAAGACCCAAAACAACTCGAATCGAAGACATCCTCACAACTGGAGAAAATATTTCCTCATAGTCAATACCCTTTTTTTGACTGTAGCCTTTAACCACTAGTCTAGCCTTGTATCGTGGAGACGAAGCACCCTGTTCATTCTTCAACTTAAAGATCCACCGATTCTTCAAAGCTTTTCTGTCTTTGGGCAACTTGACTAGCTCAAAAGTATGATTATCATGCAATGATTTCATTTCATCATTCATTGCCTCAACCCATTTCTCCTTATCCTCGTTCTCCATAGCCTCTTCATAGCACTCAGGTTCTCCCCCGTC
>OOIL02000846.1:718927-739816 GCA_900332095.2 Cuscuta campestris | reverse complement strand
GTAGCACTTATATTATTTTTTGTTGAGAGTTGATTGATTCTGATTGTGTGTTAAGAACACTAAGGGCCCATTCGGTAAGTTTTGGAGGATTGACATAGTATAGATTCTGAAATCTAGAAGAAAGCAAGAGACGATATGAGTTCAAAAATCTAAAATAAAAGTGCTTGGAAAAATTTGAAGTGATGGTTGTTAGTGACAGGTGGCCGAGGGATGGCAACATCGGTGACTGAAGGGGGGTGGTCGGTGGTTGAAGAAGATATCAAACCCCTAAATTGATATCCCAAATTAAATGATCCTGTTTGGGATGGTTGTGATAACTGCTATCAAATCCAAACCATCTTTATATTTCACCAAACACCCACAAAAGGGTTCTAATACCTGGAGATATGAGAACCCATTATCTCTTGGGCTCACCAAACAGTCCCTAAGTATATGATTGTAGTAAAATAATCAGAGAAAAGGCTTGACTTTCTGATCATCATCAAGCAGAACAAAGCAATAAATATTGTGAACAATATAGAATAAATTTAGAATAAACGAGTTCAACTCTAAACAAGATGTGTAGACTTTATGCAAGATGTGTACTGGATTCTGAGCATATAAACCAACACAATGCTAAATGGATTCTCTTTTTGCATTTGGCATTATTTCGTAGACTAAGAATATCAGTTGTTATTCACTGATGCAATAGCACAGAACCAGAGCTGATCTGGAATGGTTTTTTAGAACACAAGATTGGATTATCTTCCAAACTAAAACAACTCCTAGCAAAAAAAGCTGTACAAAAAACCGTGCAGGAATGTGCAACATTAGAGAGCTCCGACCTCTAGGTGTTTCTATGTATGATAGTCTCTCCATGATTTTATATACTTTCTCAATCACGAGATCTACTTTTTCTTTTACTGCCCATTCCTTTAAATCAGGCACTCATTTGAGTACTTGCACATAGCTAAGATTATATTAGCTCATTTGGTATGTGAAGAATGGAGCCGGCCTATGAAGCACAGGTGCGGGTGTGGAAATTTTCCAAAATGTAGGGTGCAAGTGCGGAAAATTTATTTTTATTTTGTTTGTTTTAATCATTTCACTGTGAGATACATGTATTGATGTTAAAAATATTCACAAAAAATATCAATTATCCTAATTTTAAATAGCCAAAAAAATTGGAAGAGGAAAAAAATAGCCAAAAAATTGGCAGAAAATGTCTTCATCTGGTTCAGCTTCAATTAAAAATAGTTCTGAACCTGCTGGTGATAGAAACCTGGAGGAGCATCAAAGATGAAGTCTTCGGGGGGACGGCGTACGATGACATAGGAGCCGGCTAAACACACACCCTCGCTATACTCATCATCCATCAAGTCGCACTTTTACATGCGGATGAGCAAGTCAAGCAGCGCCATCCGCTTTTGAAAACGGGGCTCAATGGTCTGAGGGACCTCAACCGCCTCTGTCTCTTCAAGAGATGGCGAGCTCGGTTGATCCCCTTGGTCACCCCGAGGGACAGGGTTATTACTGCCACGATCATGCCGGTCCTCGGTCTCTGCCTGACGCATAGTTAAGGACTCGACAAACATCGGAGAGGCGAAGACGAAGAAACTAACCTAGAGTAAGGGAGTGACCGGAATTTGGTTCGTTGGACGGTAGGAGAACGAAGGCAAAAAGACAATGGCACGATGACAAATGCTGATCACTTTCTCTCTAAGAGTGAGAAATGAAGGACGCAGGGTTGATATTTATATTTGATGGGTGATGGGCCGAAGGAATAAATTGGGTCGGCGTGATGATGAGTAGTGACGTGGCAGTTTGGGGAAATGAAACACCAGCACACGAGTCGCTTCGGGAATGCCAAACATTGACATACCTTTGAAGTGCATCAGCACGTGGGGCCAAGCGCCTAGGAGCCCTGCAGTTTTTACTCTCGTACGTTCCCCCTCCAATCGTCAAGGAACTCGGAGAGTGGGGGGCTTATGACGGAAGGCAATCCCGTGTCACGCTGGTATCAGGCCCCAAGAACGCACCCCACCGCCCAAGTAAGCCCAAATGGGTCCCACAGGCTTGACTCGGTCATGAGAGCTCACTCTGGTGGACTCGGCTCGACCGGGTGAGCTCGGCTCGGTCATACCAAAAATAGCTGCTCTGCTCGATCCGAGGAAGATCTATGCCTGAGTCCACCCCACCACGTGGACGTACCAAAAGACGATTGGATGTCTGGCATACCTCCTCCGATCACTAGAAACAAAGACTAGACGACAAGGGAGTCTTGCGAGAAGCCAAATAACACGAGAGGCGACGACAAAGACTAAATGACAAACAAGTGTCAATCACGATTATTACCGTTGTAACAGTACGGACTACGGAGGCTATAAATAGCCTTGGGGTGCAACATTATAACGGATTCAAGATCAAGCTAATAATACTCCTACTTTTGCACTTTCTCTCTTTCTATTTACTTACCTTTTCTTGCTTATTAAACTCACCCACCCCACGGTCGGCCAACTCGGTGGTTTATTACCATCACGAGTGTAACACCACAACCCGCGTAAATCGAACCAACGAGTTAGCGAATCAGGTTGATACTAATTTTGTATTCACCTTTTCACGAGACCTATCTAAAAACTCAAAACTCATAAGATTATATTATGTCTATGTCACATTTGTATTTTATTCATTCTCTTTATAATCTTTTTTGGTTTTAGGACGATCAAACCCCTAACTTCCGTAACTACGATTTGTCCGCGGAATATGACGTAGAAATCATTCCACCAAGACCTTCAATTCGAGTATAAACTTGACGATATAACGATTACTTAAAAATATCCTATTTTAATATTTTTCATTTCGACGTTTACTTAATTTAAATCAAAATTAGAATTACAATTTATTAAAAATTTGTTATTAACTTCTAGGATACCCTTTGGAGCGTCACATTTCTCTCCCCGTTAAAAGAATTTTGTCCCCGAAATTCTTCTAAGGTACAGAGTGTAAAATACAAAAAAAAAACTAAATACATTCCTAATTTTTTTGAAACAACAGACACACACACATATATATATGTATGTATGTATGCATGTATGTGTGTATGTATGTATGTGTGTGTATATATATATATACAGCACGCTTAACCTCAGAGTTCTGAAGTTAAAGAGGTGCCAAATGCTTCCTAAAACCAGTTGGTAATAGGAAGGTGGACACTTTGTATTTAACCACATCTCTCTGTAGCCCCAAGCCGAGGTAGATTCCTATAGGGCACCCCCTATAGTTCACTACGGCAGTGCAGAGCCCCACTACTGAGCGGTGGATGGACAGGAGGGGCTTCGCAAGATACACGACTCATGTACCTCGTCAGGTTGGGCTGTCAATACCCGATACCGTGCTAAGCACAATAGCGAATCCCTAAGGGTGATCGATGGTCTCCCATAAGACCAACATATATATATATATATATATATATATATATATATATATATATATATATATATATATACATATATATATATATATACATATATACATATATATATACATATATACATATATATATACATATATACATATATATATACATATATATATATATATACGGAGTATATATATATATTCCTTTCTTAAAAAGAAATCATTTTACTTATTAATCAAAATACTTTTCGTGTTCATATGTTTTCATGGTTTAACTACTACACCGCTCAGTACACCAATCTAAAAAAATTTTAAATCAAAGTGAGAAATTTACCTTCAACTTTTAAATGCCAAAATACTATACTTTTTTTTGTCAACAGGGTACTATTTTGACAAGTTATATTCTTAATGACCATATTTTTAGAAAAACACATTGCCCCATTTTTTTACACGTTACTTCCCATTTTCATTCTCGTCTGACACCGAAATAAACAACCCAATTCATCCAAGTGTGCAACCCCTTCTGGATTTGGTTGTCATTTCAGTGATTAACAAAACAAATAATTAATTAATAAAATATTTTATTCTCTTTAAAAATATATATACTTTTAAGATTTATTTTTCAATGGGTACGCTTAAGCTACATTAATCAAGACCATTATGTTCATATTGGCGATCAAATCTAAACTAATTTGATTTTAAAATTTGTTATGAACAAAATTATCAACTTGGTTCGACAAATTAAATTTCAAAATTACAATTTGTTGCTATTTTTTAGTAATAAGACAATTCTTGGCAAAATGTATTTTTTTTACCAAATATAGTTTATTACTACTACGGAGCAATATAAGTACATATACTTTTCTATCTCTTTTTTTTGTGAAGAGTTAAATAACCAGCTTAAGATTTTAAGCAACCTAGTTCAAAGGTGATTGGTTGGAATACTTGACACTTTTTTTAGGTCGCCTACGCACTTGTTTAGCACGTGACGCAATTTATTTTGTAGAATGATCGCACTAGTTGTCATGGGTAATTGTGAATTGTGATGATTTTTTTTTTTGAGTCACTGACTTTATAAATACATTACACACATTTTTTTATAACCAACTGTTTTTTATGTTTGTTTTTTTCAATATCCTATTGTACAATTTTTTTCCACCACATTTTTTATTGTTGTTGAGATAATCAACATGATTTTTTTTTACCTTACCTAACAAACCAATCAAATAACTATCAAAAAACCAAATTCTCACATAAACACATAATAATGACTCAGAGTTACCTCCCGGAGCAGTGACATCGTGAAGCAGTGGATGCCCATTTTTTTCTTCAAAAATGTACAATACTTTTTTTGTTTCAAAATTTTATATTTTACATTCTTTTTGGCCAAAAATTGTTTTGAAAACCACATGCTCCAATACCAAAATGTAACACCCCACTCCGCTTAACCCGAACAAACGAGTAAACAAATTGGGTTGCTACTAATTTGGTATTCACATGTACAATATTTTAAAAACATTTAAAAATAAAACATATATTCCCATTTATTTTAAAAAAATTTATAAATCAATCGGAGTAAATATAACAAACATTGCGGAAGTCTTTAAATATGACATTCAACATCTTTGTAATTTAAATAAACAAAGTCAACAAAATATATTCAATTTAGATCAATCAGCTTCAGGCCATCCACCAGCATCACACTTCACTATCCTCCGGGCAGCTCATCATCCAATCCTTGATCCCAACTTTTAAAAATAGGGAGCGTAGAAGTATCTAACGCTAGAAGTAATTCACAGACTAGCATATATAATCAAACAGTATCAGAAGAATTAGCAAATATCATTATCAAATATCAGGATCAGTTGTTCATTTAATTCAATTCAGATCTTGTTGTTTTTCTACACTTAATCCTATAGGTTAAATTTTCCTTTTGACTAACTAAAGTCATGGACATTCGGACGGATCCCCCGAGGCCATGCTTGGTAAACTCAAAGAGAATCCTCAATGGGCAGGTTGGAGGCCTTACCAAGAAATCCCTAGGTAGACTAATGACCCCCATACGTACGCTTTTAACCCAAGACCCATGAATTATGTGAAGCTCGTCCCACCACGCCTAAATCCTAAATCCTAACTTAGTGGTGATTCTAATATACTCATATATCCAATTCAATTCAAAGTCTTCCAGATATACTAGGTGACTATTTCCTAAATCATAATCCTCATCAATTCAATTCCGCTCTGGACCTACTAGATATACCCCGAGGGCTATTTCTCAATTCTTTATTCAACACACAATTACCACCAACAAATTCTTCAATGTAATGATTTTTTCTACTTCCACAGCTAACCAAATTTGATTATATCTTTACTTTGGTGTACTTAACTATTTGAACATAATTTGAACCCAACCCTTGAATCATAGCCCAATCACGATCCTACCCACAAGTATTTGGTTAAAGTTGAAAGGCCCAAATAACTTCCGAATTCACGCAGGCTGTTCCCTTCCTGGCAGATCTGATCTGATCTAGCGTTCAGATCCCTTCCGTTAGCGGACAAACAGGAGCAGAGCGCTCTCCCCAGTTCCGGACGAGTAGCTGCAATTAGCGAGCGACGATCAGCGTTCTTCCTTGGCGGGCCTGCTTCCACTTCTGCAGTAGCAGACGAACGGCGGCGACCTCCTTCCCTTCTGGCCGCATTGCAGCAGCGAAGATCAAAGGAGAAAAAAACGCAGAGAGAGAGAGAGAACAGCAAACAGCGAGCAGGAACAGAGAACAAGAGAAGAGGAGGGTAATTCAACAAGTAATAACCAAAATTCCCAAATACAACACAATCCATCAAGAGATTCATAATTCAATTCACAAATTCAACACCAAAATATATCAAAGAATCCTAAATATATCAACCAAAATCATCAAGGATTGGATGATGAGCTGCCCGGAGGATAGTGAAGTGTGATGCTGGTGGATGGCCTGAAGCTGATTGATCTAAATTGAATATATTTTGTTGACTTTGTTTATTTAAATTACAAAGATGTTGAATGCCATATTTAAGGACTTCCGCAATGTTTGTTTTATTTACTCCGATTGATTTATAAATTTTTTTAAAATAAATGGGAATAGATGTTTTATTTTTAAATGTTTTTAAAATATTGTACATGTGAATACCAAATTAGTAGCAACCCAATTTGTTTACTCGTTTGTTCAGGTTAAGCGGAGTGGGGTGTTACATTTTGGTATTGGAGCATGTGGTTTTCAAAACAATTTTCGGCCAAAAAGAATGTAAAATACTCCCTCCGTCCCGGAGTATTCGTCCAGTTTTGACTTTTGAAACTGTTCATCTAAGCACTTTGACTCATCAAATTCTCTCAATGTGTAAGCCTAAATATAGTCATGTATGATCTTGTTTGATTTGTATTAACATATAGATTATTAATATATACTACCTCCGTCCCAGTGTATTTGTCCAGTTTGACTTTTTCGAGTCAAACTGGACAGACTTTGAACTTCAATTACTCTCAATTTATATTGCATAGTAGTATAATGAAATACAATTTTGAAAGTTCTCGATACGATAAATCCAATAAAGTCATTTTTAGGTTAAAACACATTACGGTTTTTATTTAATTGAAGCTCAAAGTTTGTCCAGTTTGACTCAAAAAAGTCAAACTGGACAAATACACTGGGACGGAGGGAGAAATTTTTATAATTTTTTAATATACAAATTACAAGATAAAATGGATTAAAGAAGTGTATTGGATGGTGTGTAAAAATGAAAGTGGACAAATATTCTGGGACGGAGGTAGTATAAAATTTTGAAACAAAACAAGTATTGTACATTTTTGAAGAAAAAAATGGGCATCCACTGCTTCACGACGTCACTGCTCCGGGAGGTAACCGTAATCTTCTCGCATCTACGTTTAGTGTAACCTTAGCATTTTTCTATATTTTTATATTATTATACAAACCCATTATTATACTATAAAAATCTACTCCGTATCTTTTATATATATATGTGTGTGTGTGTGTGTATATATCTTACATATCTTATAAATGGCTACCATGGTTAGGTAATAGGTACCCTCAAATTTAATGTATTTTTTCCATTTAAAAAAGGGATACACTAAGCTATGTCTGTTGTACAGTGATTCCTTAGTGCTAAACTACCCTTACGTCGTTTCTTGCTACAAAGGGAGTAATTTAGGCCACAAATTAACACCACTACCCTGATTTTGAGTTCCAATCGAAGCATTAGTAACCCACGAAGTAACGAGGTAATTATATCTCAATAATTCCAATCAAAGCATTAGTAACCCACGAAGCATTAGTAACCCATGAATCTCAATCGAAGTAACGAGGTAATTATATCTGTGCGGATTTTCTGGTTCTTTGTGTTCCATTTCAGGATTGTGAATTTCTCTATATGATTTGAATGTTTTTCCAATTCTTTGTGATCCGTTTCAGGATCGCTAGCTCAATCATCTATGTTTGCGCTTTCTTCCATTCACTGTTAATTAGAGCAAAAAATGGATTGTTCGGCGAAGCATCAGCAACCCACCATACTCGTTGGGTAATTATTTCAGGATGCACTTCATTTTTACAAGAATCTTTGAATTGGCTATTAATATTTGATGCGGGGGGAGATGGGATAAGCCAGCATCTGCAGGTTTCCTCCCAGGTAGAATGATATGAGTTATTTGGTTAGTTTATATGTGCTTGTTTGTCCCGATTACTACAACTAAAGAAAGAACATTTTTTAATTACAGATATCGCCTAAATCTGTAAGAACTTGGAACATCATTTTTGAGGTAATTTTAATTCAATCCATTCATTGAAACCATAGACTTTTAGATATGATGTCTTTTTCTTTACTATTCTGCAGCTTAGTTTCCATATTTCAATTATGTGTTGTTTCTGAAGTCTTTGAACTCCATTTCGATGTTAGATAATCTAAAAATGTAAAATCACTACCTCCTAATAAGGGTGTGTTTGATAGTGCTTGAAAACCATTATGCAAATGCTTGAAATCCAGGTGTTGTTTTTAAAGTGTTTGAAATCCATTTATGTGTTAGATAATCTGCAAGTGCTTTTTATTTATGTGTTCTTTTTAAAATGTGTGAGATTCAGTTATTTGATAGGTAATCTAAAAGAAACCCCGGAGTATGTGTGGTGAATTTTGTTATTTATCTATAAACGAAATTAGAATGTCTTTAAGCGCAGGACATTATAAAACTAACCCACACTTCCAAATGTATGAAACTAAATAGTTACCATTCAAAGGTACATCATCTCAAAGAAATGGCTTGCATTATTTGAAAGGCTATTTGTTCCAACCCATGAGTTTCATTGTCTCTCAATATCCTCTCAACCAACAACCTACTATAACTAATGGAAAAAGTAAAATCATGCTACAAACCCCAAACCAACTCTGATCTACCAAAGCCCAAAATCCAGATCCAAACCCATAACCCAGACCCAAAAACCAGCCCCAAACACTAGACCCAAAACTCAGATAGTAAACCCAAAATCCCCGACTCAAAAACAAACCCAAACTCTATAACCCAACCTAGAGTATACCCAAAAACAAGGCCCAAAAAGCAGCCCCAAACACAAAAGTCAAAGCCCAACCCAGAATCTACCCAAAACCAGGCCTGAAGTCCAAACCAAGAAACAAAATCCCAACCCTAACCCTAACCCAAAAACCGAAACTCAAACCCAAACCTAAAACTTAACCTCGAATAACCAGACCCATAACTAGACTCAAGACCTAAAACAGTAAAACCCCTAAACCAGAATTAAAAGCAAACCCAGGACTAAACTTCTAACCAACACTATTTGTTTCTCAATTTTTTCCTTGTTCAGCATATATTGTCATTGGTCTCAACAACCTACTCCTTGCTGCACATAATTATACATTTTATACCATCACTACAAACATTCTACACGCACAATATACAACAACTAAAGAAGGAACATTTTATTACTGCCTTTTAATTGTGTGTTTTCAAAGTGTTTGAAATGGACTTATCTGTTACAAAATCTAAAATCCTTTTTCAGTTTGATATGTTTAATTTTTAACTTTTTTTCTATTACATAGTAATTGTTTTATAATGTACTGCAGATCTCTTTTGCATCAAACTTTGTATCAATAAATCATGCTTAATACTTATGTGACCAAAACCAAAAATCTAACCCAAAAACCAAAACCTAGAACTTAACCTCAAATAACCACCAGACCTAGAACCAGACTCAAGGCTTGTAACCCCTAAACCAGAGTTAAAACCAAACCCAGGACTAAACCTCTAACCAACACTATTTGTTTCTTAATTTTTGCATTGTTCAATATATATTGTCATTGGTCTCAACAACCTACTCCTTGCTGCAGCTGCACATAATTATATCCTATATACTGTAACTAAAGAAGGAACATTCTGTAACTGCCGATTAATAGTGTGTTGTTTTCAAAGTGTTTGAACTAGACTTATGTGTTATAAAATCTAAAATCCTTTTTCAGATTATTATGTTTCATTTTTTTAAAACTGTTTTTTATTACATAGTAATTATTTTATGACGTATTGCAGATTTCTTTTGTAGACGTATTACAACAATCCTTTTATGATGTTTCAAATCTAAAATGTTTTTTATCACAACAATCCTTTTGCAGACGTATTGCAGATTTATTTTGTCTTAATAAATCATGCTTAATACTTTTGAGACCAAAAGAGACGTGTGCGTTGTTTGTATCCTTTACTACCGCTAAATAATGATGTCTTTTTCTTTAGTAATCTAAAACTGTTTTTACATATTTGTTGTTTGTAAAGTGTTTGAACTTCATTTATGTGTAAGAAAATCTAAAATCCTACCATTACAGCCACTGAATAAGGGTGTGTTTTTTCCATTACAAACACATAGTATTCGAACTCCATTTATCGGTACAAAATCTAAAGTTCTAAATCGTTATTTGTTGTGAACTATGTTTAACTTTCTCAATTTTCAAATTCTTTTTTCATATTAGGTTGTGGTGTAATAGCTAGGTTCCAATATATGTCTTTCTTCAACAATCTTTTAGTATTAATTTTAGTGATCCGACAACCCAGATAAAAAAAACCCCAAAACCCTGATCCAAAAACAGACCCAAACTCTAAACCCAAAAGTCAAAACCCAACCCTAAAACAAGCCCCAAAAACCAGCACCAAAAACCAGTCCTAAATGTAAAAGCCAAAGCCAAAACACAAAAATAACTGTTCCAATCCACGTGTTGCATTGTCACTCAATATCCTCTCAGCCAGCAACCTACTTTAACTAATGGAAGAAGTAAAATCATGCTCCAAACCCAGCTGTAATCTACTAAAGCCTAAAACGCAGATCTAAACCCAAAACCCACAACCAAAAAACATAGACTCTAACCCAATCCTAGAACCAAACCCCAAGTAACCAAACCTAGACTCAAGACTTAAGAGTTAAGACCTCTAAACTAGAAGTAAAAGCATACCCAAGACTAAACTTCTAACCAACACTATTTGTTTCTCAATTTTTGCCTTGTTCAATATATATTGTTATTGGTCCCAACAACATACCCATTCCTGCACATAGTTATACTTTATATACCATCATTAGTTATTGTGATTTAATTTGCTTTTAACTTTCTCAATTTCAAATTCTTTTTCATATATGGTTGTGGTGTAATAGCTAGATTCCAATATGCATCTCCCTTTAACAATCTTTTAATTTAAATTTTAGTGACCCGACAACCCAGATAGAAAACCCCAACCCAAAAATACACCCAAACTCTAAACCCTAATGTCAAAATACAACCCAAAAACAAGCCCCAAAAACTAGCCCCAAAACCAGTCTCAATCACAAAAGCCAAAGTCAAAACACAAAGGTAAACTGTTCCAATTCTTGAGTTTCATTGTCACTCAATATCCTCTCAACCAGCAACCTCCTATAGCTAATGGAAAAAGTAAAATCAGTGTGCCAAAGCTCAAAACCCAAAAGCTAGCCCCAAACACCAGACCCAAAACCCTAACCCAAATACACCCCTAAATTCTAAACCCAAAAGTCAAAACCCAACCTAGAGTCTATCATAAAACCAACCCCAAAAACCAGTCCAAAACAAAAATAATTAAAACCCAGCCCGTAACCTACCCTCAAAGCAGACCCAAAATTAAGCCCGAACCCCAAACCAAGAAACAAAATCCCAACCCAGAACCTTACCAAGAAACCCAAACTCACACTAAAACCTAGAACCTAAGCTCAAGTAACCTGACCTAGAACCCAACATATGTTAGTCATATGCTCATGAAAGTGGATTTCTCTCTCTATTTCTTAGTATCATTTTTATTTCTTTTGGTGTCTATATTTTTTATTATACAATGCTTTGATGGAAATTGGATGTCAATATTTAGTGTTCAATCAAAGTTAGTAGTAAAAGTGTGAGAAGTAAAAAGGAAATGGTTAGGAAAAAAACCGCTGCCAATGTTCGGATTGTTCAAACTCAAGTACAACCGTATTCAATGGTACGGTGTATTGCATTAGCGTGGTTATGGTCACAAAAGTGGGAACAAGTAATATTCAATGGTTATTCTGACACCCTATCATACTCTAAAGTTTAATCATGTGAAGCTTTCATACTATTTGTGAAATGTGAGAAATATGACAAATAGATTTTTGCTTTGATGTAATTCTCTCTCAAATTCTAAATTTTTTTGTTAGTTGACAATAGATACGATATTAGGACATGGTTATTGTTCTTAGCATATATTTTGGTCCTCCACATTATGCAAGGAAAAGAAGGTGGATGAAATATTATATATTGACGTACAAGGCTAACAATCAACAACTCCTGCAACTAGAAGAGAGGGATATTGTGCCTTCTATCGCTAATGTGTATTCAGATCTTATAATGGTCCAGGCCATTGGATGCCAATGGAGTTGCTTGATGCTGAGGTTTGATTTCTTTCTTAATAGTGCAATGCTCTACTCCATCCATCTGAACTGGTCCTTTTTTCCTTTTACGGATGTGCAAATATTAATCGTTGACTTTTCATATATTTTTTAAAAGAATGCTAATAAATTACCAACAATACCCCTGAAGAGCATACTCACTCCCTCCTATAATGGACATCATTTAACACTTCATAGAGTTTGACTGAAATTAATGTGTAACTTTGGTGGTTTATTATCAATACTATTGTTGTTTTTTATTTGACAAAAAGTCCTGCCATTTTATTAAAGATAAGAGTTTCTTTTGTATGCTGAAGCAACATATAAGATCATTGCTTTCGTCCAAAAGTTAGTGATATGAATAATTACCAATTGTTGTGATTTCCATCATTTCTGATGGAGCCAAAAGTGCACTATATTTTGGCTTTGGGGTGTGATGAAATAAAGCAAAATGGATTTCTAAACTATCTGCACTTCTTTAATTAATGAAGTAGTAATTAGTCAATCAATGCAACTTTCAATGTTGAGCTCGAGGTCTCTTTAGAAACAACCTCTCTACTTTCGAGTAGGGGAAAGACCTGTGTCCACACACCCTCCTGAGACCCTACTCCTTTGGGGTTTGTTATACCCTTGGATGCCTCCACCAAAAAAACCATAACTCCCAAAATATCCAAAAGTATTTTTCAAAGTGTGCTTTATTAAAATAAGAGTCTTTTTATCCTACTTAAATCCATACGGATGAAAAAAGTGCAAAAGGAACCAAAAAGAGTTCCTTTTTTCTTTGTTTTCTACCCTTAATCACATGTTAAGCTTCTGTATCCTTTCCTACCCTAAACCCACGAAATAAGGACTTGCTTTTAACCCAAAATAAAAGTCTTTTACCCTTGAAAACAGCCCTGGACAAAAATGATAAAGTATGAAGTTAAACCATGTGATTTTCTTCACATGTGAATGTGATCATTATAGTCATGTTAGTTTTCCCTTTTTGTTTTTACCCATCCTATGGCCAAAATTTACATCCATTTTATCACAAAAATACTGACTTTATGTTACAAACATTTCCCTAAAGTTTCATCTCAAAATAATAAAGAAAAAATCACAAAACATCTACTTTTACTTTTGTGTACAAATGTTTTCTTGTCTTCTTCCATTTCACTTCCATTTTGACCTTAATATAAAGTCAACATCCCTAAACCTTTCCCAACACCCCTAGGCCAAAATATGCTCTTAAAATAAGTTAAAACACATTGGGTATTTAAGCTCATGAATAAAGAGAAGATGCAGGAACACATTTCCTTGAATTAAGAAAGTTTGTCCCATACTTTTCTCCTGGCATGTGGCAGCCATTCTACACCATGTTCTTGAGCTTTTCTCCTACAATGATGAAGCCCAAATATCCATGTGAAGAAAGGAGAATAATGGCGTGGGAAGCACAACCATGGACTGCCATAATTAGTTTACTTTCTCCACATGTTTCTTATGATTAGTTAGCTTTTGTATTCTCCTTTGGCTGCCTATATAAACACGGCCCTCCCTCTCTTTATAACTATCTTGGAGTTTCTAATGTGAAGTTATATATTTCAAGGTGTACAATGTACACTTTTGTGTGAAAATCCTAATTCTCTATCTTAATTAGTGGTTCTCTTAAGTTGGAGTTTTAGGTTCTAGATATATCAAATATGTGTATGATTCCATATATGAAGACTAGAGTTAACCCGAGTAAAGATAAGTGTGGGTAATATCTCTTAATACTCACTTGATAAATGCCTCCTCCCCTCTCTTTCTTGCTCTCTCTTCAAACTCACCCCTTCTCTTAAAATAGTGTGATGCTATTTTAATTTCTTAATGAAATATCTCTAAAGATGGCTATTTTAGGGTGTGTGTTAGGAGTCTAATCTTATACATTGGTAGTGATTATTAATGTCTGAGTGGCCGGAGGATTCATCGGCCTGGTCCGAAACAGAAAAAAAGCCCTAAAATCTTATCCTTAATGGTCTAACAAATTCACATATGTAAACTAATTATATTTAAATGATAATTAACGTAATATTATAAGAAGAAAAAAATAAATGACAAAATTATACTCCCTCCGTCCAAGTGTATTTGTCCAGTTTGATTTTTTCGAATCAAACTGGACAAACTTTGAGCTTCAATTAAACAAAAAATTGTACTATATGTTTAGCATAAAAATGACTTTATTGGATTTATCGTATTGAGTACTTTCAAAATTGTGTTTCATTATGCTTATATGCAATATAAATTAAGATAATTGGAGTTCAAAGTTTGTCCAGTTTGACTCAAAAAAGTCAAACTGAACAAGAACACTGGGACAGAGGTATTAATATTATAATTACATACCATAAAAACTAGCCAAGGATTCGAGAAGTTTTTTTCAATTTTTTTTTCTTTTTCAGTTTTAATTTTTTTATATATCATAAATTCATATCAAATCATCAATTTTTCAGTTTTTAATTTTTTTCTTTTTCTTTAATTTTTTTAGTTTTCAGTTTTTTATAAACAAATATATCATAAATTTAAATCAATTCATCCAAATCAAATAAGTAACATATAGAATCATTAATTCACTCTATTTCATAGAAATTAAAAAAATTCAAATTAAAAATTAATAATTAACCCTAGATTTTAAATATAAAGAATGAAACAATGAAAGAAAATTAAGAAATACTAGTAAGAATTACAAAATTGGAAAGCTATGAATATAGAAATGCGGGGCACCTCGAGGCTGGAGTTGAGGGTCGGCGTCTGGCTGTGCGTCTGGCGGCGGCGGCTTCTTCCGTTCTTCCGTCAGTAGTTCCCCGTTCGTTCGTGGTTGTCCCAGCCTTTCTGCTCGGTTCTTCTTCCGTGACTGTGCGTAAGTAGAACTGTAGAAGTGTAAGTAAAAGGATGGATTGGGGCATTCGGCTTTACATATTGGGTGGGCTTCCTATACATATATACGGAGTATAATATTTTTTAAAAAAAATTGTGCCCCTAAATTTTTGCGCAGGGCCCGGACGGACTGTTTGTCCCCTTATTGGGCCGGCCCTGCGATTTTCCCCTCGAACGGGTCCGAATTGAGATCCATTTGTGATCAGACAATCAAAACGAATTTAATGATATATTCAAATAATTGTTCTAAAAATTTTATTTTCAAACTTTTAGATCCACCACAATCATTAATTAATTTATTTAATTAATGTTGAGAGGTCCGTTATTAAAACATCTTTTTATATTAAAATACATTAGCTTTGGAAAGCCATTTAAAGAGATCGAAATCTCAATATTTATTAATTTAAAATAATGAGTCTCCATAAATAAATAATATTTATTTATTTAAAACTAGGCCGGTTTGAGGTAGTTACAATAAATGTAATATCCCGTATCAAGATGAGAAGAGCTCAAAGGGATTGATAGTACTACTCATACCAACAAGGTGCATCTTCTTTTCGAGAGCTAATCACCTAGAAACTCCAAGGTTAAGCGTGCTTGATCTGGAGCAATTCTTGGATGGGTGACCCGTTGGGAAGTTTTCTATGGGCGCGCACGAGTGAGGATAAAGTGTGCGGGAAAGACTTGTGTTGGTTTGTGGGGCCAGTCTACAATCCTATGAGCGGACACTTACGGCCAAGGCTGGGGCCGGGGTGTTACACCTACAAGGAGCTGTTGCTTCATTAGTCTTTATCAATGGTGGTCTCGTTAGAGGTTTCATACCTGGGTACATAGTCACGACGGGTCTACGGACTTACATATGGAGCACCAGTTGTATTTTATAGAAAGCATGATGGATCACTTTGGATGTGCATAGAGTATCGAGCACTCAACAAACTCACCGTAAAGAACAAGTATCAAATTCCACTCATTGCAGATTTGTGCGATCAACTTGGACAAACACGATGGTTTACCAAGTTAGACTTGAGGTCGGGCTACTCTAAAATGAGAATTGTAATGCCCTAGAAACCAGGCTAGAAATTAATCGATAATTAAATAAATAAGAAGGGTGGAGATGCCCAAGTCCGGAAAGAAGGGTCAATTGTTCGTGGAAGCCAATATTAGAGGGCACAGCGTGAAAGCTCTTGTAGGCATGGGCGCTTCCAACAACCTCCTTAGAGAGGAAAAGGAGAAGAAGTTCGACATTTGCTACACATGAGAGCGTGGCTGGCTTAAGCCAATCAATTCCAAACCAATGGCTACCTTTGGAGTTGCTCAAGACGTCATGGTAAGCTTAGGTGATTGGAAAGGTCTCATAGATTTCTCGGTTGTTACCATGGATGACTACCCGATTGTCTTGGGTATGGAGTTCAGGGAAAAAGGCAACACTCCGTTATAGTACAACTAGAAAGAGAGGCTCGAGTCCGAGGGAAGCAGACTTTGGCAATGCAACTTTCCAAAGGCATAAACAAGAAGCAACCCATGAGTTGAACTTTCCAAAGACATAACGTTCCATCCACTCAAGACCTCCCGAAGAGCTTAGAACTTGTCCTAGAAGAATTCAAAGATGTGATGCCACCTAAGTTGCCAAAAAGATTGCCACCAACAAGGGAGGTGGGCCATAGAATCGAGTTGGTGCCAGGTGCCACCCCACCTACAGAAGTGCCATACCGAATGGCGCCTCCGGAACTTGACGAACTTAGGAGGAAATTGATATGTCCATAAAAATAACCATATGAAGAACCAGTTGTATTCTATATAAAGCATAATGGATCACTTTGGATGTGCACTCAACAAAGTCACCGTAAAGAACAAATATCAAATTCCACTCATTGCAGATTTGTGCGATCAACTTGGACAAACACGATGGTTTACCAAGTTGGACTTGAGGTCGGGCTACTATCAAGTGAGAATTGTAACGCCCTAGAAACCGGGCTAGAAATTAATCGATAATTAAATAAATAAGAATTATTTATTTATGAAAACTTATTTTTTTAAAGAATAAATAGATCCTTTTGGAGATTCTAGCCGTCTCACTGTAACGTGACTAATCTGATTATATTTATAAAGATTTGAATTAAAAGACTGATCTGTATTAATTAATCAAAAGAATTAAGACAGACCTGGTGGAACCTATAAATGCTTGTTGATTGATTATAAAAGTTACGTAGTATATCGTTGGGTGAGGATTGACGAATCAAATCCAATGACGTGAACGGATCTCAATTCGGAGCAAGTTGGCCTGAAATGTGTTTTTACTCAGACACATTATTTTAAATTATTGAATACAAAACCCTAGAAATATAAATACTCCCCCTTACTACGCTACTTAGTCCGTTTTCTTCTTCATCAACTCAACGCCGCCACCAGGACCTAGCGACCTAGGTTGCACGGGTTCGGCAGTTTGGTGCCGCCTCCCGCTCCGGAAGCGACGCGGGGACGGATGCGCCGACGGGGACGGCTGTTGACGTACCCGAAACGGATCTACAGGTTTGGATTCGTCGGGTAGGAATTGGGTACGAATCCTAAATTGAAAAGTTTTTAAAAATATTTGACCAATTAGGATTAGGATTTGGAAAGTAATTTAATTAAGCCTAAGAGACCTGGATCCGTCGCTTCATTCCAAACGAACCGATTCAGAGCAGAGACTTCTACCGCCGATTGCATCTACCGCCGACGGGGAGGGATCCAGAGCTTTAATTCCGGTTAATTCCTTTGCTTTTTCCAGCGACAAGGTAAGTTAATTCTTTTCTTTTCTACCCAACTTTAATTTCCCCCTTTTTTTTACGGAACCAGAGAGACCAGAGCAGTAGAGCACTACTTTGCTGCTCTTTTTTTGATGGATTTGAGCAGAGACCAGAGCAGTAGAAATTTAATTCTCCTTTCTTTTTTTTAGATTATTTTATTAATCTAGTTTGGACCCTTGTTTATTATTGTATTACTGTTTTTGGACCATTTACATGCCTATACTTAATTTTTTAATTATATTTTGTTGCCGAATCCTTGCCGTTCCCGCACCCTTAAATTTTTAAAAATGCCGATTCCCGAATCCGTCCCCGTCCCCGTATATGTACCCGCACCCGTCCCGGTGCAACCTAGCTAGCGACTGTCTTCGAATTGGCGAAGTAGTAGCGCTCCAAGCCAATAGCGAGATTCCGGCTGGCGACATCGTGACCTAGGGTAGCGCCGGCGGTGAGTTAACCCAACAACAAACGGCCTGACCCTCCTCTGCTCTAGCGACGACCCGATCAGGCACAACTGCGCAGACTCCGGTCTCCTCCTCCGATTAGGATGCAGCGGCAACCAGCACGCGGGATGGCGATTGACGACGTGGGGTTGTCTTCCAGCGGTGACGAACAAGCAAACTCCTTCCAGCGATGGTAACGACTAGAAATCTGGCGGTTGAGCAGTGGCGGGTGAGGGCGCGGCCAACGACTCCGGCGAGGCTGTTCCCTTTTCCGGTGACTGGTTCAGACAGCAGTGGCGCGATTCCTCTCTTCTCCACTGACCTCCGGCGACTTCTAGGACAAATTGGGCAGCAAGAAATAGACCCGAACGACGGTGGTTGTACCCCGGCGAGCTCCTAACATTGGCGGGTAAAGCTGGTCAGCAGCTACGGTGGAATCATACGGAAGTCCCGATAGTGATGATCATTCGGGCAGCAGCGAGAATTAGGATAGCCGTACTGGTCTGGGCAGCGGGGTAGATTTACTCCAACGTTAGCATCTGAACGACGATCTTTCGAATTAAATCAGCGAATAGAGGTGAGTATGTGGACATCTAATACTAGAATTTGCATCTAGGTTTAAAATTTTGTTCATAATTCTTATCGTGGTTGATCTATGTGATTTATCTGTATAATTGTTTATTATGGTTTCGGGAATTGATCTCGTTGAATCAAAAAGGGTAGTATGCATGATTTAGGCATTGATTGACGAATTAATGTGTTTGATCGTGTTTGGAATATTAATATGAACATGTTGGTATTTGTTGTTATGAGATTGTTGTTGATTTGATGCTGAAATACGAAATAGGTTGGAAGCTGAAAATTATTGCGTCAGAGGGTAGGCGGTACTCGGTACTGCTTGGACAGTACCGTGCTACCGTCACACACTGTTTGCTTATGTTCCCTCTGCCGATAGCTATGATCGTTCGGTACCTAGGTATCGGGGGATGGTAGGCCTTACTGCTGGGTCGGTAGTGGCTATCGTGATAGGCCTACCGGCTAGATCTAGTTATTTTGGACGTAACCCCAACACCGCAGGACCAGTACCCAGGTAATGTGAGGACAGTACCCCGTACCGTGACACATATCGTCTAGTACCTGATACTAGGTCTGCCGATCTGTGTTTTCATCAAGGATTGAGTCCGAGACTCCGAGTGTTGCATGACGGTAAACATTGGTGTTTACACACAGTGTTAGGCCCCTATTTAGTTTTGACTGTTTATTTCTGAAAACGCAACTTGTTTTCAATTTCGGAGGTTTCGGGAGAAAAAGCATGTACTGTTCAGGTCAGTTTTATTTACGGAGTAACACAAAAATGGGGTAAATTTCACCAATGGTACCTGAACTTTCGTTGGAGTTTTGAAGTGGTACCTAAAGTTCAAATCCTTTCACAAAAATCCCTCAACTTACACAATCCTTTCACTAAAACTCCATTAGCTCGTTTCTAGGTTAATTGCCGGTTACCATCCGACGTGGATGCTGATTTGGATGCTGAATCACTTCCCCACCTCACTCTCTTTCCTCCTCACCTATTTCGTAGCATATATACCGGATCTTCTCTCCCAAATTGCCACCCCTTCACCCGATAATTGCCAGAACCCTAATTTAGGAAATTGCGTCTCAAGCAACAACAGTCATGGCCTGCAATTCGTGAGGTGTAGATGTGGAGAAAAGGTTGTAGTGAAGACAGCTTGGACTGAAACAAATCCTGGAAGGAGATTTTTGGGCTGTTCAAATTATGGGGTAGGTGTTATGAAATTTTCAATTATTTTGAGAGATTACTTCCATGGGTTGAGACACCGTGAAAGGATTTTTTTAAATTTTGATCTTGTTATGCAGAGACATAATTTTTGTAAGTTCATAGAGTGAATAGATCCAGAAATTCATCCACGGTATCGTGAGGTCGTCAATGGTTTGCTCCAGAAGATTGACAATTTAGAGGGCAAGCAGTGTGAGAAGAAGACTGTGAAAGGATCTATCAATAAGGGGTTGTGTGTACTTGCTTTGGCATTTGTAGTTTTGTTTATGTCTTTCTGGTGCAACACCAGTTGTTGTAAAGGGCATTAGAATATGTTGGTTTTGGGATAGGGTGTACTTTGCTTGGAAGAATTGTGATGTTTTCTCAATCATTGTACTTGTGTAACATATGTGCTGGAATATTTATGTACTACTATCTTGTACTTTAATGACATATTTGCAGTGTTATTGATCCAAGTCAAGTGTTAATCCTTATTTTTTAAATGCATTGAAGCTGCAATTCTATTTTTATGAAGTACTGAAGTGTGCAAAATGCATTTTTACATATACAAAAGCCTTATATATTAAGGCAAGACTGTCCACAAAAAACCTAATGGCATTTCTGCTGAGTTGTGCTAAACAACAAAAACCAAAATT
>OOIL02000846.1:705857-716191 GCA_900332095.2 Cuscuta campestris | reverse complement strand
CATGAAGGATGTAATGGGTGTTGATAATTTTTTTTGTATGTTTATGGCATTCTGAACTAAACTCATGGCTGGTGTTGTCAATTTTGGTTTTTGTTGTTTAGCACAACTCAGCAGAAATGCCATTAGGTTTTTTTGTGGATAGTCTTGCCTTAATATATAAGGCTTTTGTATATGTAAAAATGCAGGTTCAATGCCTTATTCTTTGGGTAATTTTTTTGCACACTTCAGTACTTCATAAAAATAGAATTGCAGCTTCAATGCATTTAAAAAATAAGGATTAACACTTGACTTGGATCAATAACACTGCAAATATGTCATTAAAGTACAAGATAGTAGTACATAAATATTCCAGCACATATGTTACACAAGTACAATGATTGAGAAAACATCACAATTCTTCCAAGCAAAGTACACCACATCCCAAAACCAACATATTCTAATGCCCTTTACAACAATTGGTGTTGCACCAGAAAGACATAAACAAAAATACAAATGCTAGAGCAAGTACACACAACCCTTTATTGGTAGATCCTTTCACAGTCTTCTTCTCACACTGCTTGCCCTCTAAATTGTCAATCTTCCGGAGCAAACCATTAACGACCTCACGATACTATGGATGAATTTATGGATCTATCCACTCCATGAACTTACAAAAATTATGCCTCTGCATAACAAGATCAAAATTAATAAAAAGCCTTTCACGGCGTCTCAACCCATGGAAGTAATCTCTCAAAATGATCCTACGGCGTCCTAGGATCATGGCATACCATTGCATACCGCGTCAAGAGGTCAGGCCTAGTGCGCCTCTTCCGCGGGCCCGTCTAGGAGCCTTTGGGATCCAACGAGTTTCATCAGGAGGGCTTGTGTACATACATTGTAACTAGGCTTTCAGTTACCACCCACAATTTCTAGTCTCCTCCAGGAGACTAAGGTTTTCTCAGCTCATCATCGCGTGGGATGATCCCTGAAGGGCAGGGAGTCCCTGCGCAGTCTAACTCATGCATCATGAATCATTTGGCATTGCATCGTTTGTAAGTACTTATGCAGATCTTAATTATCAATTTGTAAGTGGTATTGCAAAACATATTGCACTTCATATCCAACATCGTCGATGACAAGGCCAAAGTATTTATAATTGGATAATATTCCAAAATGAATCTCCATGATATGTATGCGTGTATCTTGTATCTTGTGCTATCTACTATGCAAGCATGAAAATTATGTGGGCAATGTGATGCATGGTATTTAAGTATAAATATGTTATCGATCTCTCGCGTTATCGTACCACTCAGTTTTATGCTGAGCGTGTAGTCTTTTTGTCTACACGCAGGTTAAAGCACAGATTGGGTGAACCACCCGGAGGACGAAGAGACGATAGGATGGCAGGTTGGCATGCATGATTTTCACAAGCATTGCATTTGAAGTTTTGGGTTTGACCCACATCATTGTATTTGTATTATTTTAAGACTTTCGCTATCTCCGACATTTTGTAAAAGGATCGATCCGAATTTAGTATTTTGTATTTGAAGTTTTGTTTTATGAATTTTATTTAATGATTTGGAAAAAATTTAAAAATATTGCTCCCATTTCACCTTAATACCTATAACTCTGGGTTATACGAATTGGGGTTTTACAGTTTCCCAAATTGTACATTCATATGTCAAGTTTATAGACCTAAATGTATCAAGTGATGTCATTTTGATATCCATTGGTATTTCCTCAAGCCTAACCATATTCTTCATAGCCTAATCGTTCTATTACTTTTATTTCAAAATCCATATTGTTTATGATTGAGTCAAACATCCATTTAGCCTTTGTGAAATCACTCAATTGCATAACGTCTTCTAATCCTCGTTGTTCTCTACGGAACTTCACTATATCCAGAATACAACATGGCAAAAATCTATATACAAAAAGTCATATAAGCAACCAATGTATTTGTATATAAATATATTAAAGATTCCTCCGTTATATCTAAGGTATACATACCTCGAATACGATACAATAATCTCGACGCTAGAATGAACCGAATGAATCAACAACGTCAACGAACGATCGCCAAACTATTGACCTTCCGTCCTCCAAACGGATTCTTGAGTTTCGGTTTCCTCTTGCGAATATGTTACAGAGGTTGTGGTTAGTCGGCACGCACCCAACGAATAACGGATTGGATGAGACGGAATGTGAATGGGGGCGGAAGTTGCTAACCTCGCGTTTTTCGTCGCTACAGGACCAATTTTGGTAGAATGGCCGTATCACCTTCCTTACTCGTCTGATTGATGAACTGTTTGCGGGTGTGGTTTACCAACTCGCAGGGCTACAACTTTGGTCAAGAAACCACAACCAAAGAATGAGTTGAAGATGGTCGAAATGCTGTCCAAAGTGGACTGACGGAATTTTGCTTCCAAAAATCAGCACCTCCTTCTTCCTCTTCTTCTACTCCTCCGCCGGGTCTCCTCTTCCGTCGTGCTTCTGCTGCTCCTACCGAAGAAGGGAGAAATATGGATGGGAGTTGGATGATTGTGTGTGAGATGGTGAAGGAAACAATGAGGGAGAATAGGGGAGTATATATAATAAAAGAGAATGATGATTTCAAGGAAAGGAAGGGGGAGGGGGGATGGACCGTAAAAATGCATGGAGAGTGGGGTGTCAATTCCAAAGTTGTTTTGTAATTAAAATCTAACCTGAACGGTACACACTTTTCCCCCAACAGCTCCGAATTGAAAACCGATTGCTTTTTTGTAAATTATTAGTCAAAACTAACTTTATGACATGTTTAAAATGTTTTTCTCAATACTTTATTTTCTAACTCCCGGGTCCATCCTAATCATTAATTAATTTAATTAAATAAATGTTGAGAGACTTGTTACTAAAAGATCTTTCTATAATTTAAAATATATTAACTTTGAAGTCCATTTAAAGAGATCAAAGTCTTAATATTTATTATTTAAAATAATGAGTCTCATTAAATAATATTTATTTAAAATATTGGCTAACTATTAGGCCAGTTTATAGGGCGTTACATTGTAAATTCATTTAATGATTGTTATATGATATTATTAATATTGTACTTGTGTGCATGATATTGTCTGAAATTATGAGCTAGTGGGTTCGTTTATGTGCGTAGTTGAAATGTTAGATATTTCTCACTTAACTTCAATGCTAAGTGTGTAGCCCTTTTTCCTACTTGCTACACGTTCAACAGGTTCACATCCTCTTTACTATAATCACAAATTATCACTTAACGCGATGCTCACTATCTATTCTAGACTAAGGGAATTCCCACTTCTTCTTACTTAAGAATCATGACTTTCCCCTACAGTACGATGATAACGCTCTACGAACAAAGGAATTCCTCGTTGGGTGGATGGATTCCGTTTTCTCTTTAAATCAACAATTTACAGATCTCCATACGTATGCTTTTACCCGGACTACCCATTGTCTTGCAGGCACCACACGACATTATACTCTTATGGCATACTTTGCATCCATTCAGACTAGAGAGTTTCTACGTAAACTAATACTATCTGTAACACCCCAACCCGCATAACCCGAATACATGGACCAGCGGATCGGGTTGCTACCAAATTGGTATTCAAACACAATAATTTTCCAATTAGAATTAAACAATTAATTCAAAACAATATTTAATTATCCATCAGAGTAAATCAAACGGTTGCGGAAGCTAAATTCATAATTCAAAACACAACTTGGGAATAATGCCCGAAATAGTAATAAGTTATTTAAGTAGTAAATAAGAGTTCAAAGTCGTCGAACACCGCCACACACATCTCAGCCTCTTCATCGCCCTCCGGGATTGGCTCCAAGCTCGTCATTTCCTGGATTACCTACGTGTAGCAGATAGGAAAAAGGCTACACGCTCAACGTTGAAGCTAAGTGAGGAATATCTAACATACAACTATACCCATAGATGATCCCACTAGCCCATATCCTCATACGACATCATGCACACAACATGCTCAACATATTCAAGCAACATACAGAATGTAACAGTTGTAATAAACATCATCATTAAAGAATTACAAATCACAAGGATACAATGGTAACTTCTCCATTATCCTCTACCCTACGTTCTTTCGGTACTCGGCTCTTAACCCAGACTAGGTAAAAGCTTAACTGTATACGACTTGCCTATGGAGTCATGACCTTCCCCTTCGGAACGAAGGTCAAGCTCAACCAACTCGGGAGTTCCTCGTTGGGTGGGTGAGATCCCTGTCCCCTTTGGAACGACAGTTCTTAGATCCCCGTGTACACGTTTTTACCCGGACAGCCATTGGACCCAGCAGGTACCACATGACTCTAACTTACGAACTTATGACAGGTCTTGCCATTATTTCCCTTCAGGTCAGATCCTAGGTTTGTTCTAGGTATTTCATGCTTGAATCGTCATTAGTTTATAGCATACATGTTCATACATCTTACACATATTTCATCACATCCAATACACTCAATTAGCGGCCTAACACTGGGTATTGCTACCCACGTTTACCGTCATGCAACACCCAAAGTCTCGGAATCAATCCTCGATGCAAACAACAAAATGCAGACCGGTTCAGATACCTCACGGTACCCCTTGGCGGTAGGGGTTACCGGCCCCACGGCACCAGAGTACCGTCAACACGGTACGGGGGTACCGTCCGTGTCAACTGGGGTCCCTTCCGGTAGCCCGTCACGGTAGCCTCTACCGGTCAGACGGTAGGGTCTACCGTCCATACGGCACCTGGGTCCCGTCCTAAGTAGATACCGCCAAAGAGGAACGAAACCGAGGAAGCTGGCGGTAGCCAGGTACCGTGTCAACGGTACCCCCCTACCGTCTGTCGCGGCGAACACCAGACCTGCACCAGCTCCGTTTCCGTCCCTCAGGCAGCACCCATTCCAGTGATAATAAGCATAGCAGATCATTAAACATTAACATGACATTACTTAACCTATCATCAATCATTCCAACACAATTCATGCTTTTCAAATCATAAACAACATGCACAAAACATAATTTACGTATAGTCCACATAAATCAACCGTAACGATTCTACGAACGTAAGATTCAAACCTACGAATAAAATCCATACGTTAGATGACCACGTTCTCACCTTGAATTCGACGATTAAACTACGATACGGTACTCACGAACAACGGTGTCGGACTCTTCTTCTTTCTTCTCTTCTTCTCTTCTTCTCCTTCTTCTCCTTTGTGCGTCGCTGCTGCCTCGATCGAGGGAAACGAGAGACGTGATAGAGTGGGAAGGGAGTTACGTAAATATGGTGAGGCGTAGGGGTTTGGGGTGTGTAGGGAGTGTATTTACACTTTTGGGGTTTTGGGCTCCGTATTAACTAAACGTACCTGGCCCAAATGCACTTCCCGGGCCCACTGACTCCAAATTCGAATCCGATTTCACCGGTAGATTCGATCCGTCGAACCCTACACTACGGTATAATTTTTAATATTAAACGAAAGGTATATATAATTTTCCACTGGGTCCGTCTCAGTAATTAATTAATTATTTCCAATTAATTGATTCTAATAGGCCATGTTTCGGGGCGTTACACTATCATTCAATTCATTTGTCTTTATACATAAACATTCATGAATATGAATCAACATGTCAAACCATGATGAATCATAATGCCCATAGCGACATAAGATTGGGTGTAAACACTCACACTTGCCGTCATACAATACAGAAGTTCTCAGAACTCATCTAAGTTCTTAACAGGTTAGACTTATTCGAATTAGTCAGGCTTCTGTCTGTAATTGACGTGCCATGTTATTCGCACAATTCATGTATTATTCGAATAATGCAATACAGAGTCTAATGATCAAGAGTTTCAAGACGCTGGTATTTCTTCAATTTATTTAATTTAAATATTGATAAAGTTGACCAGGTAAATTTCACCCATGGTATTCAAACTTTGATCATTATTTCACTTCGGTAAATAAACTTTAATTCCTATAAAAAAAAGTACACGAACTTTCAACATTCTTTCACCGGTGGTCCAATAGGCGGATTCTAAGTCACCTTCAGGTCATTTGGGGACAAATTATAATTTTATAAATTTAAATTTTATGATTTTGACCCCTTTTCTTTGTTTCTATTGGTTCTCCTAGGGCTGTGCATCGGTCTAACCCCGGACTGACCCGGACTGGACCGGGACCGAATAAGAGCAAAGTAATGGACCGTAGACCGGACCGACAAAGTGTAAGACCGGACCAAAAAAAATTGGACCGGTCCGTACCGGCCCGAATAAGGACCGAATAAGGGGAATATGCCAATTAATTCAAACTTTGAATTGAAGAGAAACATCACTGCCCATCACTGCTATCCAATTTTAAATTCATACTTCATTATGTTTTAAATTAAAAAAACAAAACAAATGGGAAATAGCTACTCGGTAATATCACTGCTCATTACGGTAATGAATGAAGACCAACTAAGGGGCTGTTTGGCAACTTCTGAATGGGTAAGTGCTGAACCAGTAAGAGTTCTGAATCATTAAGTGCTGAACCAGTAAGAGGTCTGAACCATTAAGAGCTAGTATATTGCTTAACTACTCAGAGGCAAATGTCTGATCAATTCAGATAAGAGGTCTTAACCATTCAGACTCGATATAATACTTAACCATTTAGAGGCAAATCTCTTAACCATTCAGACATCTGAACCATTAAGAGGTTGAAACAAACAGTTTGAACCATTAAGTGCTGAACCATTCAGACATCTGAACCATTAAGAGGCTGAAACAAACAGCCCCTAAGTGTTCGGCAGAATCGAAGTTGACAAAGTGTTTGTCGATTGATATTTTTTTGCCGGCGAGAAGAGAGTGGTCTGTGCATTAAGGTGGATTCCATAATTTGAGGTAATGGATTTGTGTATGGTAAAGCCCATATACTAAAAGTCTAAAATAGTAATATAAAAGCTTGGGATGACAATTCTACCCGAATCCGACTTTCACCGACCTGACCGGAGCTTGTAATATCCGAATCCGAATCGAAAAATCAAATATCCGAAACCGACCCGAAATAATTTAAACCGAACCTGACTTTTTGTCGGGTCGGGTTTGGGTTAGTATATTTGACCAACCCGACCTGTACCCGACCCGACCCCCGACATATACTCGACTTTTAATATGTTATTAAAACCCTAAATTCCTATATTCCATGTATTTTTGATGTACATATTTTTAATGTTTTAAAACTTATTGCACTTTTTGCATTTCATTTTTATTGTAGTTTAATCTTTTATGTCATACATATGTTATTTTCTTTGTAATTCGTATATTATTATCTGAAACTTACTATTTATTTTTTTAAGGGTCATAATTATTTTTGTTAATATCTTAAATTTATAGTTGTCTTTAAAATTTTAAATTCATAATGAATTTCAATCTTAAAATTTTCATGAAAACTTTTATTAGTATTCAAACCCGAAGTTGACCGTAACCGACCCGACCGAATCTTGAACTGAATACGAAAAAATAACTATCCGAAACCGACCCGCCAAAATCAAACCCGAATCCGACCTAAGTCGGGTCCGGTTTTAAGATACTCAAATCCGACCGAACCCGACCCGTTGCCATCCCTATTAAAAGCCCATATAATCGGTCCACCGGTCTCACCGGGTTTGGACCGGACCGGACCGGAACCCAAATAATGAAAATTGATGGACCAGAGATTGGACCGAATTAGGACCGGTCCGGACCGGTTTTGGCTGGTCTTCATGTCGGTCCGGATTTGGACCGAATAATGCAGAGCCCTAGGTTCTCCACCCTTTTCTTCATCTTTTTCAAGACGCTCCACCCTCCCCCCATTTTTTTCTTCTCTTTCTCTTTCACCCCACCCCCCACCCCACCCACACATAAAAGTTCTTATACATGTGTGAATTTTACCCAAAGTTTGACCGGAGATTGTCCAGACCACTGCAGGAAGTTACCTGTCTTTTTCATCCACAGCCGACTTCGACCACAGCCACCGTACTACTCGCCGTCGCGCCGCCTTCTTGACGCTCTGATCCCTGCGCAACCGTCCGGTTCTTTTCTCCGTCGTAATCGCGGTGTCTTCCTCGGCTCTTCTCTAAGCGAACTCTGAATTTCCTCCAATGGCTAAATCGGTACGACTGTGAAAATTCTCCTCTCCTCAATCTAAAATGCAAAATTCTAAGCTAAAATAACCCTTGCTTCAAAATCCTTGATCGACACAGCCAGGCACCAGGTCGTTGATAATCGGTGTAGTTTGACGCTGTTCCATTTAACACAAGTTTAGAATTTGTTCCCTTTTTCTTCGATCGTATTTTGTGGTGAAAATTCTACTTCAATAAAACGAAGGCAAAGAGCTTTTTTAGAAGCTTTTGTATTAGAATGTTTTGTGAACTTCGTTTCAGACAATTTTTCAGTCGTAGATGTGTTTGTTGCAAATTGATGGAGTATTTGGGCTTGTGCCTGTGAAAAATGCTGAGTTTACTTAGACATTTTCATCAGACATGGCATGCCCTTTATCTTGAGACAGGTCGCTTGATTACTAGGCATTTCAATCAGAACAAGTTATGCCAGTAGAATGTATGATATGTTTTAAATCACAAAAGTGAATAGAATATATTTAAGCACTTGTGGATAAGAGAATGACATCTTTATCTGACTGCATTTAATTTTCAGAATTCATTTGATGTTTCTTCTCACATGGAGAAATTTTTGTGTGAGCGGCTGTTGGATAAGACACAACCAATTGCCGAGCGCTTCAGAGCCCTATTCTCTCTTCGTAATCTCAGGGGCACAGGACCACGGCATGCTCTTATACTTGGTTTGTTATGTCCCTGCTCCAATTTTTAAAGCACCCGAGTACATTTAAATTTGTGTTAATTCACTTAAGTGTTAAATATGCTCATGTCCTTTTAGATTGATGTTCGGACTTGGTTTTAGTTAAAATTTACTGCAATCTAATATAGAGGCATTATTGGAGAAGAATACCAAGTTTGTTCCAGAACTAAAACATTCTCAATCAGCCATAGAATTTTTAATTTAGTTTTTTCCAAGCTATATTATTTTCTAGCAGACACTCCATTCTGGTTACTTCTACTAAAAATTGAATTATAATTGTAAGTGGATTACTGATAGTTTTGGCTTTCACATTTAATTGACCTAAGATCCACTGTTGAATCAGAAAGCTGAACATTACCGGCAGTTTATTGTAGTGCACTATTGTTTGTTTGTATATTCTTGTTTGTTATAGTTTACTACCCAAGATTCAGCATTAGTAGCTTTAGTTAATGACAAGAATACCATTACCATGCCTCTGTCCAACTTATTTATGTGGCAATGCTTCTTCCCTTTTTGCCTCTAATCTTTTTACACGACGAAGTAGGTTAACTTCCATATTTTCACCTCTTGGAAAATGTTGAGAAAGAAGAGATTGTATTTAGTCTAGTATCTTCAACAATATACAAGGTCTCATTTTGAAGGTCAAGGCATAAAAAAACCTGCCATTAAATGTGTACTATCTAACCATATGCTACTCTAAGACCGTATCGTGTGTGTGCTACGAGATGCTTTTAGAAGGGAAAACATATATTTATGCTATTGAACTTGGCTTGTTAGTAGTATTGAGCCTCAACATCTAATTGAACCTATTAAATTTGTTTAATGTTATCAGGAATACTCCTCCATTCCTAAATAGACCTCACACTTCCTATATTTTCCACGAAGGAGTATTTTCATTCTTTATATTTTTGGGGAAATACAGGCACATCATGTTTAGTTATTAGTACTACTACCATTCAAATCAAGATGACATATTTAGTGATTCTCTCAAGTTTATTTACATATTACCACAGAAGTCTACTTTCATCCTCTCTTGTGGTTCTCTAGAGTATTTCCATGCTTCTTATGTCGTGACTCTTTGACCTATGCCCACACACGACTCCATAGACACCTCTGATTTTTTGGTATTCAGTATTATCACTCACTAATGAAGGTTTATCATCGAGATATCATTGTTAACATACTAAACCCAGGCCCTATAGGGTCAAATGCCTCCCGGTACAATTTATGGTGTAAAGTAAAATCTACCAATTTATGTACTCTTCCAGATCAATATAGATTCTAAAGCTGGAACTTGTCAGTTTATAAATATATTGCATTGATTTGTAGCTTGTTGCAGGATTTCAGGTTTCATTATACTTCGTACAACAACCCTGTCAAGTCTCATAATGTGGGGTGGGGGGGGGGGGCTACAACTATTATACACTAGTTGCAATGTTGCATTGATTTGTAGCTTGTTGCAGGATTTTAGGTTTCAGCTTCTTATGTTTAGTTTGCTCTTTGTAGCAA
>OOIL02000846.1:658474-705836 GCA_900332095.2 Cuscuta campestris | reverse complement strand
TTGTTGCAGGATTTCAGGTTTCATTATACTTCGTACAACAACCCTGTCAAGTCTCATAATGTGGGGTGGGGGGGGGGGGCTACAACTATTATACACTAGTTGCAATGTTGCATTGATTTGTAGCTTGTTGCAGGATTTTAGGTTTCAGCTTCTTATGTTTAGTTTGCTCTTTGTAGCAATTAGGGACTCCTCAAACCTCTTAGCTCATGAGGCTGCATTTGCATTGGGTCAGATGCAAGATGGTGATGCCATCCCTGCTTTGGTAGCTGTTCTGAATGATCTTTCTTTGCATCCCATTGTTCGGCATGAGGTATCATATTTAAAGTGTAAACTACTTTCGTTCTTAATATTAATGTTTCTCCTGCTAATTTCTGTTTATATGGAACATCCACAGGCTGCTGAAGCACTTGGTGCAATTGGTTTAGACTGTATTATTCCCATTCTACAGGAAAGCTTGGCTTCAGATCCAGCTCAAGAAGTACGAGAAACATGTGAACTGGCC
Source organism: Cuscuta campestris (assembly GCA_900332095.2). Classification (NCBI taxonomy): domain Eukaryota; kingdom Viridiplantae; phylum Streptophyta; class Magnoliopsida; order Solanales; family Convolvulaceae; genus Cuscuta; species Cuscuta campestris. The sequence goes on along the minus strand of OOIL02000846.1, from coordinate 705,334 downwards.
CTTAGTCGAATCAAGGGGCTGAAGGATGTTAAAAGTAGTGATGATACCTCATCACTGGAGCCATCCCCTTTTCTGTCAGTTGACCCAGCCACACCTGCTTCTTGTTCCTCTGTACCACACCTTAGGTTTGTCTCCCTAGCATTATAGCAATTGTAAGTGTAGATTTTATTGGTTTATGAATGAAATTTTTATTCCTTTGTCCATAGGGAAGTTCTTTTAAGTGAAGAAAAAAGCATGTATGAACGTTATGCTGCTCTCTTTGCACTTCGAAATAATGGTGGAGAGGAAGCTATCTCTGCAATTATGGAATCGTTAGGTGCAAACAGTGCTCTACTCCGTCATGAGGTCTGTTTTCCGTAGCTATTTTCTGTTGATTGTTTGTTTACAATAAATTGATATGAATTTCCTGTGACAGCTGATTTGCGTTTTTCATGATCTCTCTTTCTCTCTCTCTCTCTCTCTCTCTCTCTCTACTGTTTTTTTGCAGGTTGCATATGTGTTAGGTCAGTTACAGAACAAAAAGGCTTCAGAGGCTTTATCTATGACACTTAAGAACAGAAATGAACATCCTATGGTTCGACATGAAGCAGCTGAAGCACTTGGTTCTATTGCAGGTTCGGCCTCTTTCTCTGCAAGATGTATTCTGTTGTCACCATGTTGCTATTGTAACTATAATAACTTGTCCTTTTTTTTGAGAAGGAACAATTAATTAATATTAGTATATCACTGGGTTTTTAGAAGGAACAATTAATTAATATTAGCATATCACTGTGCTATAAATTTGAATTATGTAGAACTTTGAGATGTTTTAGACGAATAAGGCATGCATTTTTCTACTGACTTCAACTTAAGTTTGGATTCTATATGAATATCCAAACTGTGTTATTCTTTTTTTCTCTTTGTTTATAGTTGAAATGATATTGCTTGCATTAAGATTACATGATGTCATTGGCATAGCTAACTAAGCTAAGACCCTTGAAATTTTAGATTTGGTGTGGAGCAAAAGATAATAATTCCCGTCCCTAAATCAACATCTGTGTCACAATCACGCAAAAAAAAATATTAATCCCCCTCCCCCCCTAAATTTTATGTGGTCTCCGTGTTGCCAATAATTGGCTGCCAAATCGGAGATCTTATGTTTGGGGGTGGGGGGGAGTTAGGGGGGTAGGTGCTCCAATTTGAGCTGTAATAATATGACATTATGGCTTGTTGTCAAAAGAAGGGAACCGATAAGAATTCTTATATACGTTAATAATTTGTTCCGACAAAACAGTCTCGTCATTACTTGTTTCAATTGTTTTATAGAACTTTTGATGTAGTTTTTAAATATGTATTTTTTTAAGTACAGTAGTATAGTACGTAGTAGTATTTAAATAAATTGAATTGAAAATAACTTTAGTCAAACATGGTAAACTGAATCTGAATTTATTAACAAAGGGAGTACATTAATAAAAATAATTGTAATAAAAAAGTTAAAAACTTGCAAATACAAAAACAATTCCTACTGGGTTGGGCTGTGGTTGGCCCATCTGCTACGCCAGTGTAGGATGATGACACATCACTACATCAGTAAATATATTTGTTGATTTTAATTTGTCATCGCAGTAGTCAACTTGTGATTTTATGTTTTAATTTTGATGATTTTATTATGCCGAGTTTCTTTTCATAAAATACAATGTCCTGATTTCCTTCTGAAACACTGAAGTTCCCTTTCAAGCAAAGCCTCTAGGAGGACCATTCTTTCTTCTCATCTTATGTTGTGCTGTTGTGTCTTGTAGATGATCAATGTATTGCTCTCCTTGAGGAATTCGTCGAGGACAGCGACTCAATTGTTTCCCAAAGTTGTGAGGTTGCTCTCAGCATGCTTGATTATGAGAGATCAGGTCGATCCTTTGAGGTAATAAATTGAAGAAGGAATTGCCCAATAAATTCAAACATGTGAAGCTCTTGTATAATGCGAAGTTTCATAGGTAATCTCTCCTAAATGATACCAAGTGACTGGTAATCTAGTAAACAAGTAAAATCTAAATAACAAAAAGAGAAAAATAAGAATTTGATATGATCTTCTCTTCTTCAAGATGATGAGAGCTAGATTTCATAGTATCCATCCCTGTGGAAGTGATGTCATCATTCGAAGCATAAGTCAACATGTGAAATGTGGGTCTGGTGTTAAATGTACTTAAACAACCACCGATCCGTTTCAATTAACTTGGATAACCACCGATCCGTTTCAATTAACGCTTATCCGTTTCAAATGTACTTAACCAACCACCGATCCGTTTCAACCACCTGCATTGCCGTAGTTTACTTGCTGATGGAGAAGTGGCTCTTCTCTATTAATTCTCTCTGGTTGTTTTTGGAGAAGTTTATATATACATTTTGTGATTAATGACAACAATGTCCTTTGTTGCAGTTCCTCTTCATGCACGTGCCACAAACAGAGCAGATCTCTTAGTTATTCGATGTTTAACAAGTTTTCATCAATGGTTTCAAGTGATTAGCTGCAGCTTAGGAAGTCTAAATTGATCATTGCACAATAGCAGGCCTTTGTAATTCTTTCATGTTAGCCATCCCCTTTGATGCCTTTGTATCAATAGCTTTTTAATCCAATAATATTTGCACATGCAATGATATCCAGCAATATATTTTGTTTGGCTGAGGTTCACCCTTTTAATTTTAGTAAAACATACTCCCTAATTCCTAGGGGTGGAATCTCTTAGACATCGTTAATTTTGATATTAAAACAACCGGCCCGACCAGGGCATCTATGGTTCTTTGTTGGTAAATTGATGGTCTACTTTTCCTAAATTCAATCATATAATTTTTCGTTTCTTAAGATTCAGGTTACTATTTCATGCAACAAAAAAAGAATTGAACATAGATGAAGTGTAACAAATGATGTAATGTTATAAAATGAGAGAAAAACTACTCAGAGATTATGAGAATAATATGATATATTTCTGATTTCTTTTCTCTATTAATTCTTCACTCTTCTTCTTGTTTTTAATGGTATTTTGCAGGGATCCTAAGCCTCTTATTTATAGTAAAGAGGCTTAGTGGTAGCACTATTACAAATAGTATACATACTATACAAATGACAACTTAATGGTGATGATAAACAATTTGTTCTTGCAACTATGATGGAGCATGACCTAATTATAATTGATAAATGAATAATTCATATTTTTCTTAACACTCCCTCTTGAATATTCATTTTTCAATTGATGATGGGTATTTTGTGAAATAGGTATAGTTTAGAAACTCATTCTAATTTTATGTACTGCCTCATTAAATACCTTGACAGAAAAACCCAATGGGATAAAAACCTGATCAAGGGAAAAAGAGTACAATTCATAAAATTCTCCCCCTCAGCTTAGCATAATTGACGGAGGCGACGCATGCCAATCTTGTGTATGAGTTCTTCAAATTTCTTCGCGGGGCAACGCTTTTGTAAATAAATCAGCGGTCAACCTTCTTTCACTTAAGAGGTCAACCTACGCTGTGTTGAGAACAACTTTTGTTAAATCATATATATATATATATATATATATATATATATATATATATATATATATATATATGGTCACAGGGTTGATTGGCGAACCACACCACCCGGGTTCGATCCCCAGAAGATGCAAATTTGGAGAATTTTAAAGAGTTAAACGTGCTGGCATGGGAGTAGCAGAAATGATGGGTGACCCCCTGGGAAGTATATTTGGGCTTATGGGGTTGGCCTTTAGATTGGGCTTACTTTGGGCTTTCTATAGTGGGCTATCTATCTCGGGTGTTAACGGGCCCCTGGGTAGTCACGAGGTTAACGGGCCTCGGGCCCCTGCTTGTAACCGACCGTTCATTATATATATATATATATATATATATATATATATATATATATATATATATATATATATATATATATATATATATATATATTAAAGGTTTTGATCAAACAATGATGCAATGTGGGATAATATTTAGGAGAAGTTCTTTACCGTAATGAACAAGGACGCCTCTTATCGAACCCGAGACCAACTCACTTTCAAATGGGGCCACATCAAAAAAAAAATTCTGAAAGTTTATCAGAGTGTACGGAAATGCTCTAGATCCCAGAAGAGCAGGACAAACGATGTTGAGTAGCAAGCTATCATCCGATATCAAGATGATGGACACCAAGGAAAAGTCCATGTTGATTTGTGGAGAGTTTTAAGCCGTTCACCGAAATGACAACAACTCTGAAACCCCGAGGCTGAATTGTTAAAGAAAAGATCCTTCACCGAGGTTGACACGGAGGATACTATCGGCTCGTCAGAACAAAGGCCTTCTGTCAACCTAGATGACTTCGATGACAAAGAAAGAAGGCAAAATCAATTATCTCGGGTTTTGGGTCCGACTCTGTTTCCTCTCACGATGATATCAACCGGTAAATGGTTGAAAAAATCCAGTTGTTCAATCTTAGAGAAGAAGAGAGTAAGGGTCCGTTCCATAGGACTTATTTTTTCTACTTATTACTTATTCTTATTAAAATCAGATCAGATCAGATCAGACCTAATCAGATCGAATCAGATCCAATCAGATCAGATTAGACTCGATCAGATCAGATCAGACTCCATCAGATCAGATCAGATCCAATCAGATCAGATCAGACCAGATCAAATCCAATAATATCAAATCAAGAAAAAATATAAAAGATAATATTTATTTTTTCAAGGATTAAATAATTATTATTATTATTTGATTAAATCACATTACTTTATTTAAAACTACACACACCTAAATCTTAATTAATGTTATAATTTTAAATATTATTGTTTTTATATTATTATTATTATTATTATATTTCAACTACAAACCATTATTTTAAATATTTGTTTAGCGTGTAGGATAGAAATGATGCATGGAAGCAATGTTAAAGCTAAAAGTTTTATTTTTAATACTTTAAAAAGATTTATTTTAAAATACGTGTTTATAAAATAATTATACAAAACTTTGTTTTCAAAACTATAAATATTTTATACTTAAAAAGACTTACTTTTAAACTTTAAGATGGTATAATATACACAAGGGTGAATTTAGGACAAAATTGATAGAGGTGAAAGCGATATTAGTGTTTAAAATTTTATATGATCTTTAATTTGTAACATGAAATATATTATTATGTAATATGTATATATAATGTGATATTTTTGTATAATAGCATCAATATTTTCTAATATTTGTTTATTTTAATACTGATTATTTAGTTTTCACAAAAATTAAAAAAGTTGTGATATTGAAAAGATGTTTCATATTTTAAAAAAAAATTAAACATATTAATGATTAGCTGATTTTTTTATTTTACTTTTTTTTATGTATATATGAATTGTAATACTTTAAAACTATTAAATTTTGTAATAATTTTAAGTTTAATTTAAATCAAATTTAATTTCATTTACACCAGATCTAATCAGATCAGATCAGATCCAATCAGATCAGATCAGATTCAATTAGATCAGATCAGATCAGACCCAATCAGATCTGATCAGATCAAATCAGATCAGATCAGATTTAATCAGATCAGATCAGATCTAATCAGATCATATCAGACCCAATCAGATCAGGTCAGATCAGAACTTCAAAAATTCAGATCAGATTCAATCAGATCAGGCGTACGGAACAGAGCCTAAGAGAAGGGGATAGAGAAGGAGCTCGAAGAAATGGAAATCGACTTTGATATATTAGCGAGATTCAAACGTATATATTACGAGAAAAGATAAAACGAGATCAAGGTTAAATATAATATGTTTTATTTTTTAATTAATATAATTTTTTTTAATTTAATGTTCTTTTTTATTGAATGTAATTTTTTTATTTAATGAATTATTATCAATTAAATTTAATTAATTAATGAAATCTTATTAATTTCCTTTTGTAAAATGTGTATTTAAAGAATTTAAAAAAAAATAAAAGTTTTAAGCTCTAGTTTGAACCCCAAGAGTTTCAAACTCATTTAAAATGAAACTGTGAAATTAATTAAAAAGGCGTTAAAGCTAATACCTAATACAAAATGATGGTTTGATTTGTTTGAAGCACAGATTTTAAGCTTCGGACTTTAAATATATTTCCAGTGCTCTGTGAGCCTTCTAAGGCTCCGTTCCGTTCAGCTTTTTTTTTATTCGATCTGATTTTAATAAGTTCTGATCTGATCTGATCTGGATCTGATTTGATCTGATTGAATCTGCTCTGATCTGATCTGATCGGATCTGATCTAATCTGGTCTGATCTGAATAATTATAATTTGATTTAAAATTCAAATCAATAATTTTAATTTGACTTTATAATAACTTTTGAAAATTGTAATGATAATTCATATTATAATATAATCAATATTTTTTATTTAATGATTATTTTTTAATAAAATAAAATTAGTTAGTACATATATTAGAATAATCATTCATATTATAATGTAATAATATTTTTTATTTTATGATTATTTTTTTGTGGAATTAGAATATTAATTTAATATTTTAAAAATTACTTCATATATACATTAGAATAAGTATTTAATTTATATATACATTAAAAAGTAATTAAATTTAGATAATCAATATATTAAAAAGATAGTATTTTTATTAAAATATCTCATCCTTATAAAAGATCAAAACTTTAGAAACTCAAATTACAAGTAGCAATAAAAATAAATTTTAAAAGTACAATTAGATTGATATTGTCAATGTATTTTAAAACTAATTTTTCCGACGTCTAATAATTAAGGATTACTTTCTCATTTTTCTATTTAACCTGTTTCTAAAGTTTATTCTTTTTCATTTTTAAGAACAACAACAACAACAACAACAACAATAATAATAATAATAATAATAATAATATAATAATAATAATAATAATAATAATTCTTGATGGGATCTCATTTTTATAAGTTCTGATCTGATCTGATTGGATCTGATATGGTCTGGTCTGATCTGATCTGATTTTAATAAGAATAATAAAAAATAAGAAAAAATAAGTTGAACGGAAAGGGGGCCTAAGGCTTTGTTTCGTACATCGGATCTGATTAAATCTAATCTGAATTTTTGGTGTTCTGATCTGATTGGGTCTGATCTGATCTGATTGGATCTGATATGATCTGATTGGATATGATCTGATCTGATTGGATTTGATCTGATCTGATTGGGTGTGATCTGATCTGATTGGATCTGATCTGATCTGATTGGATCTAATCTGATCGATTGGATCTGATCTTATTCGGTGTGATCTGATCTGATTGAATCTGATCTGATCTGATTGGATCTGCTTTTATCAAATTAGATCTTGTGTAAATGAATTTAAAATTTGATTTAAATTAAACTTAAAATTATTACAAAATTTAATAGTTTTAAAATATTACAATTCATACATACATAAAAAGGTAAAATAATAAAATCAGCTAATCATTGATATATCTAATTTTTTTTGAAATATTAAACACCTTTTCAATATCACTAATTTTTGAATTTTTGTGAAAACTAAATAATCGGCATTAAAATAACAAAATATTAGAAACATATATGCTTTTTTTAAAAAATACATTTTATACGCATATTACATAATAATATATTTCATGTTACAAATTAAATATCATATAAAATCTTAAACACTAATATTCATTTTACCTCTATCATTTTTTTCATAAACTCACCCTTTATATATTATACCATCTTAAAGTTTAAAAGTAATTCTTTTTAAGTATAACATATTTATGGTTTTGACAACTAAGTTTTGTATAATTATTTTATAAACAAGTATTTTAAAAAAACTCTTTTTAAGTATGAAAAATATGGAGTATGACTTTTTAAGATTTAACATTACGTCCATGCATCATTCCTACAAGCTGAGTAATTATTAAAAATAATGGTTTGTGGTTGAAATGTAATAATAATAATAATAATAATATAACAATAATAATAGTAAAAATTATAATATTAATTAAAATTTAGGCATGTGTAGCTTTAAATAAAGTAATGTGATTTAATCAAATAATAGTAATTATTATTTAATCCTTGAAAAATATTTTTTTTATTTTTCCTGATTTGATATTCTTGGATTTGATGTGGTCTGATCTGATCTGATCTGATTAGGTCTGATCTGATTGAATTTGATCTGATCTGATTGAATATGATCTAATCTGATTGAATCTAATCTAATTAGGTCTGATTTGATCTGATTTTAATAAGAATAAGTAATAAGTAAAAAAATTAGTTCCAGGGAACAGACCCTAAGTTATAACGCCTTCCGTTTCTATCTAACTAACGCACTCTGGGAATTGGTAGGGATTATGAACCCATCCACGTGTAGGGATTATGAAAACCTGCAATTGCAATTGGGAATTAACCGAACCTACTCCTTCATCGGAGATAACGATCCCAATATCGTACGAACAAAATTATCATTCAAGCAATGATGTGATAACCAAGTACACACAAAAGATAAGATAAGAGCAGAGAAGAGAAGAGAAGAGAAGAAGGGCCATGGCTACATTTAGTGTTCCCCCGGTGCTGACTTCCCCTCGCGACGACGCTATGCACCTCTACAAAGCTTTCAAGGGTAATTTTCCTTTCTGCCTTTCCTTTTCTTGCTACAATTTTATCTGTTTGATCCCCTGTTTCGTTCTAATTTCCTTGCAATTTCTATCTTTCCAACCCAATTGATTCCCTATTTTTCTTTTGTTTCTTAATAATAAGCGCGGGCTGATTTGTTCAAACCATATAGAAAAACAAAAAACGCTGGCCGGGGTTTGGTCTCATAGTTACTTCTTTGTGGGAGGGAGTGAATAGGAAGCATAAAATTTCATCCATACACTTCAGTTTATTTGCCCACTTAGAAAACAAATTATGGGGAGCTGAAGAAGAAGAAGAAGTTATTTCTGAGAAGCCTTTCATTATTTCGACAGCTTTCCTTAGATTTTTGAGGTATTTTGGAAAGTGAACAACTAAATCCGAGCGGATGGAGTAAGTTTTTCGAACTAAATAAACTTCTGCAAGTGTAATTTTTTTTTGGCCACTATACAGGTTTATCACGTTGAGATGCTCAAAAGCTGTATATTTTCATTCTTGATTGCGAGCGTGTTTGAAACGTAGACTGGCCTCACCATTCTTGGGGTATAAATAACTTAATTAGTTCTATCTACATCTTGCCCAAACCCTACTCTTGAGTGGGAGATAGCGGGGCTTGTTTGGTTAGATGAGTTTCCTCACCAACTCACCGTTGGCACTTTTGAATCACAAGGTTCCAGTTTTTCTTTTCAATGCCTCCATGGATGTTCTCTTTTAATGGAAATGAATAAAGATTTTGCCCCTTGTTTGGTTGGGGCAGTTTGAGGGGGAATGGAGGAGAGATGTGATACTTGTTTTAATAATTTACTCTTACATCCTTTGGTTCTAAAGGAAGTGGAAGCGATAAAGCATAGAGAAACAGAAAAAGCCCATGATTAAACTAAAGAGAGATCCGGTCCGTCTCACTATTTTTTTTTTTCCTTTTTTGCTCGTCCAGCCCCACTTTTTTTTTTCATTTTTTTACTTTTTTTGTTCGTCTCACTATTCTTATTTTAACATCAATACCAACTACACAATTCCATTTTCATAACTTTTGTGCCACTAGCCCATGCCCCCAAAATAGTGGGATGGAGGAAGTAATTTTCATTTTTACTTGTAAATAATGAAAAATTAATAAACCAAAAATCCACTAATCTATCCTCTCCTCTAAAATCTCCCAACCAAAAATTCAAATACTAAATAGTCTTGTATAGAATTATAGTCAGCCCCTTGCAAAGCAATGATATGATCTAGTTTCTCCAGGATTTGGGTGTGATACTGCAGCAGTTATTAATATCCTTGCCCACAGAGATGCATCACAACGTGCTCTTATTCACCAAGAGTATAGAACTATGTACTCTGAAGAGCTCCACAAGCGATTGTCTTCTGAGCTTAGTGGTGACGTCAAGGTAAATGGTGAAACTTGACATCTATTTTTATTTGGCCATTCAGGGCTTGCAATTGCTTCTCTTAATACTAAGGGTATGTTTGGCTCTCAAAAAGTAAATGCTAATGAAAATTGTATTCTTATGTTTGGTTTTACTTTCAAAAATTGAAAGGAAATAGAATATAAGCACTTTTTTGAATTTTTTATTTGTAATTATGTATTTATAGGAAATATTACTGTTTTCGTTCTCTAGTGTTTCTAGATTCCAACAACATTACCCCAATGCCTAAAAGGCTCCGCCCACTATGGGGTAAGTGGGGTCGGATATATGTAGCCTGACCCCAATGTTTAAAACAAACACAGAACGATTGTTTACAGATGACACATGAAGAGCGTCGAATGTTGCATTGACTAATTGCTACTTCACTATAAAAGAAGCACAAATAAATTAAAGAGTCATTATGCTTTATTCCATCATTACCCCAAAGCCAAAAAATAGGGAATCTTTTGCTCCATCAGAGATGATGGGTACTCCCTCCGTCCTGGAATTAAAGTCCCGGTTTGACTTCACACATATTAAAGCAATGTTAAAAAGGCACTGACTTGCCCATTTTATCCTTGACATAAAGAGATAAGGGAGTGTGTAAAAAGTGATTGAAAAGATGGAAAACGTAGGAGAGAAGAACTTTAATTTTGGGTTGCCCTATTTGGAAAGTAGGACTTTAATCCAAGTGGACCCTAAATATCACTGTGAAACTTATCACTTTTATCTGTAAAAAAAGAGAGGCAATGAATGTGCAAAGCTTCGTCATTTATCTGTTTACTCCCCTATATGAGTTTTTCTATGTGCACTGTTTTTATATATTATTCGTATTTTTGTCTGTCAGAAAGCTGTTTTACTTTGGATGCATGATCCAGCAGGACGAGACGCAACCATAATAAAAGAGAGTTTGCATGAAAAAAGTGATCTCAAGACTGCTACCGAAGTGATATGCTCACGGACTCCATCACAACTACAATACCTTAAACAAATCTATCACTCAATGTTTGGTCTTTACCTTGAGCATGATATTGAAAAGTATTTTAGTGGTGATCACCAAAAGGTTTGTCATTACTCATTACTCACATTTCCCTCCATGTGAACAGTGAGTTAGGGAAGGTCTCATCCATTTAGACGTCTCAGTTTTCTATGGGTAGTACAGAGTTAGTAGATGTTTTATACTTCTTTGTATAATTTTAAAAATTGTGTTGGATACATTAATATTGGCATGTTTATGTCTTAATGATTCAATGCTGTATTTTAGAAAATAGAAACCCTCTTCCACTTAAATGTATATTTAAATGTTTGTAACGTCCTTCAACCAATTATACAGGTTCTTCATGTGAAACTAACTCAATAAAACAGATGACGATGCTGCATCATGAAATATTTTGAGTGATTTAGTTATATGAAGTTTGACAATACAAAAAAGAGATGCACATGTCTCACTTTATTATATGTTTCTGTTTTTGTCATATGCTCCCATTGATTGCTTTACACGTGTTTTATAATGTTTCATTGATGTTATTTTTTATTCTTTCATAGTTTTATTTAAATATTGGTGTAAAATATAAATTAAATTTATATATTTAAAAACTACATCAAAAGATTTACAAAACAAGAGGTGACATAGCTATATTATTTTATCAAATGATCGATAAAAAATGTAGAGAAAGAAGATTTATTTTGACCTGTGACTTGTAATGGGATAGAAGATTCTAGCAGGACGAAGGGAGTATGAATTTTCTTATCTTTATTGATGCCATTAACACTCCTATTTTTTTTATTTGTAGTTGGTGCGAGCATACGTGAGCTTCCCTCGGTATGATGGCCCAGAAATTGACACGGCTGCAGTTCAACATGATGCTAAAGCTCTCTATAAGGCTGGTGAAAAAAGGCTTGGGACTGATGAGAAGAAATTCATAGAGATATTTGCTGAAAGAAGCAGGGCGCATTTGGGCGCAGTTATTTCTGCTTATAACCACATGCATAGTAAGTCATTGAAAAAGGTTAGAAACTGACACTAACTGAAGGCTCTACTTTTTACCCTTTTAAAGCTATTAACTAATGCCATCTGTTCTTCACAGGCAGTAAAGAGTGAAACATCTGGGCTTTTCGAGTTTGGCCTCTTGACCATTTTACATTGTGCTCAGAATCCTGCCAAATACTTTGCCAAGGTGTGTCCGCGCAAATTCTGCTTTCTTCAATAAGTATTCAGAATAAGATATAATGAATGCATGCTTCAGAAACGGGAAAATGACATTTTGGTCCTCACGTTATTGTGCGAGTATTGTCCTAGTCCCTGAGTAGTCCGGGCTTTAAAATTCCTACCTTACGTTGTGACTTTATGTGGTGAAAAGCTCTAGGTGTCAGGTAGATGTCTATGCAAGGATTTGTATGGGTTAGATGAGATTTGAGTGAAATGCATTTTTGCTAAATTAAGACCCTAATGCGAACTCTATTTAGTCCTCTCCTGTCATTTGGACCTAATTTAGTCCTGGATTGATGAAAAGACCAGTCATAATTGAAGTAAAGTACTTTAGGACAGAATTGAACCTTACTAGCACACTCAACACAAAATTGAGTAACTGAGGGAATTAAAGTGACTAACGTGAAAGGTGAAACGTGATGATCTATTCAACCCAGATATATTTAGTCTGGACTAGACCACAAAAGTTCATACTAGACGGGACGAAGATTCAGATCAAATAACATGGTATTCTTTTGACTAGAAAATTAGATAAAATTAGAAGTTTAGAACAGACATTTGAGATCTCAAACCAGAAAAAGTAAGACCAAATAAAAGTAGTGTGAAGGAACCAACTCAACCAAAAGCTCAAGCTAGTGGTTGTGGCCTAAGAAAGGTTTTATACCTCAACAGTCAACACGCCCCCTCGCATGCAGATGAGATTTTTTTGCTTGTGCCTTTCACGTGAAAATTAATTTTTTAAAACTGAGTGATAGTGAGGTTCGAACTTGTGACCTCTTGGTCAACAAGGCTATAATTTCATGTCAAGGAAACAACTCAACCAAAAGCTCAAGCTTGTGGTTGTGGGCCCAGGAAAGGTTTTATACTTTAACATGTTTTATACTCTAACAAGTAGAATAAAAACTTCAGATTTGCAGTCGCATGCGCCTTATTGTCAGTCCAGAAAACCTTCACTTCAACACTTTTCAGTTAAAATTACAACCATTATCTACAGTTAAGTTACGTTAAGTTCAACCGAGTTCAATTTAATCAAGTAAACTTTAGTAAATTTCACTAGAAGAGAACATATTTTTTGAAGAATAAGAAAACAGATCCTAAATCAGATGTCAACACTTGTGAAAAGTTGAATACTGTATACTCTCATGTCTCATCTATGTCTATATATATTTCGGCAAGATTCCGTTGAAACTGTCATCTAGTGTCAACGGATGACACTCGCCTATTTCAAGCACCTCCGGTACTCAAAATAAAAAATTGATGGTTCCTACCCTTCCTAATCCACCACCTAAACCCCCCACTGCACCCCCACCCCGGCACCTAGATCTGGCAAAACAGGACCGGAACCGATAACACGAACTGAATTATTCGAAACCAAAACCAAAATGATCCAAAAAATGAAGATCAGATCTATAACCCAAAACCCAAAATGATCTTAATCAAATCGAAAACGAACTAAATAATTCATATCCGATTTAAATCCGAAACAGATTAGATCCGAAACCGATCATATCCGAACCAATTAAACCCGAAACTGATTAGATCCGAAACTGATAAAATCCGAAACTGATTAGATCTGAAACTGATAAAACCCGAAACCGATTAGATCCGAAACCGATAATATCCAAAACTGTGTTTGCCTTTCAATAAGCATATTATATTTTTAATTTTTTACTTTTATTTTACTATATGAACTAATTACATTACTTGTTCATTCCTTCCTAATTGGATTACCATCTTTATCCGAACCAAAATCTATCCAAACCGGCTCGAAATCGAACCGTATCTGAACCGGCTCGAAATCGAACCGAAACTGAAAAATGTATAGAACCGAATCAAATCCAATCCGAAATTAAACCGAACCGATTTTAACATATATTTGAAAGATATCCGAACCGAAAGAATCCAACAGGAACCGATCCGGTTGACCCGACTGCCACCTCTACCGGCACCCCCACCCTAGACCCCCCTTTTACCCCCTCCAAATGTGTGGCTATTATGCAATACATAATAGCCACACATTTGGATGGGGTAAAAGGAAGGGTCTAGGGTGGGGGTGCGGGGGTGGGGGTGGGGTGGGGGCTTAGGTAGTGGGTTAGGAGGGTAGGGACCATCAATTTTGGAAACAGAGCACCGGAGGTGTTCAAAATAGGCAAGTGTCATCCGTTAACACTAGATGACAATGTCAACGGAACCTTGCCGTATATATGGTATTCACATCTATGAGTTGCAACAGGCATTGCACAAGGCAATGAAAGGGTTGGGGACAGACGAGGCAACACTAACTAGAATCGTGGTGACGCGAGCGGAGATTGACATGCTCTACATCAAAGGAGAGTACGCCAAGAAATACAAGAAAACTCTCAACGATGCGATCCATTCAGAAACTTCTGGCCATTATCGAGCTTTTCTTCTCTCGCTTATCGGCCCCAACCATCATTAGGAAGGGAAGGATTCTTGCATCAATGACACACCCTCGCAGCCAGGTTCTTATTTATGTATAATAATAAGCATGTCGTATATCGTGCTTCCTGCATGTAGATCTTGTTATTGTCTTATCCTTGCATAATAAATGTATGTAGAAGTGAGTTTGCATAATAAATATACTCTAGTGTAGAACCGAACAGGCTTGAGTGTGTTTGGTAAATCAGAGAAGCTTGAGTGAGTTGGATCAGATGTGAGATGCATTCCAGTTCGGTACTGCTTGATTGAAAAAGGGATTTCCTTACTTAACTAATCATTAATGTGTATGTATCAAAATATTCTCGCACATATATTTATAATGGGCCTGTTTGGGAGTAGCTTTAGAGATTAGCGTTAGCGTTTTGGATAAAATTTTAACGGTGCAGATTACTTTGAAAATGCTAACACTAAAAACTGGCCGTAAATAGCCTTTTTAAAACGCTAATGCTAATCTCTAACGTTATTCCCAAACAGGCCCAATATGTCCTAATTTACCCCCTACTCTCGCGAGATTTAACTGGGTTGTTATGGCTGTATACCCTAATTTAACCCTAACTTGTTTCCCCCTCAACATCTGTCGTCGTTCTTGTTTTTTCTTCTATTTTGTCCCCTTTCATCGGCTCCCTTCTCTCTTTTTCTTCCCCTCTCTTGGCGTTGCCACCTTCACTTGCGCGCCCTTCCTAACCCCAGAGATGCCGGTTCCTCCCTTCCCATCCCTAGCCACACATTGGCATCCATCCCCCCCCCCCCCCCCCCCCCCCCCCCCCCCCCCCAAATCCCCTTAGGGATGACAATCCAAACCAAATATGACACTAACCGGTCCAAACAAATCTTAACATATCTGAATTTGAATTGAGACAGTTATTCGAATCCGATCTGCTTAAATAAAACCCAAATCCAAATTAAATCCGGTTGTGTTTGGATCATGGAATT
Source organism: Cuscuta campestris (assembly GCA_900332095.2). Classification (NCBI taxonomy): domain Eukaryota; kingdom Viridiplantae; phylum Streptophyta; class Magnoliopsida; order Solanales; family Convolvulaceae; genus Cuscuta; species Cuscuta campestris. Next base: position 689,741 of record OOIL02000846.1, on the reverse strand, counting down.
TACCAACTCGACTCGAAACTCAACTCGATTGTACAGAATACAGACTGCAGATAAAAAAATATCTTCGAGGGAGTACAAAAAAAGGTTCATCTGACCAATGGTTTTGGTTAGCCGTGGATTGTTTGTCAAGGATTTGCATTTCTATATTTGCAATTGAGTTGTCACAACTTATGTCCAGTTTGTTTGAATTATATGTTGTAAAAACATTTGTTGAGACCTTTTATCTTAGATATTCCGAATTTTTGACGGGTGCTATTTAGATATTGGTAAAGATATTTTCATTAAGGTTGGGGAGAATTTTGAGGAAATAAATTGGAATTTCAAGTTAAAAAGGGTGAAGGTTATTTTTGAAAAGTAGGCTACTATTATTGAAATACTAGTCACTATAACTCTCCAAATATATTTGTTAGAAATAAAAAAATGGAGCGTTAGTGAGAAATGAATAAATGATGTTCCAAAAAATGAATTATATAACCCATGAACTAATAGATAATTATGACTTCTTATATACTCCCTCCGTTCAAAAAAGAATGTCGCAATTTATTATTCAAAGATTGCGAGAACTTTTGTTTATTTATGCATTTTCATTAATTTTTTAATTAAAAAATATTTTTGTCACTACTTATTTTGCAAAACTTTTGACATAGTTTTTAAATATTTAAGGTTTATTTTTTATTTCTATACCTATCTTTAAATAAAATGAATTGAAAAAACATTCAATTTTACTTCATTTTGCATAATGTTGTACTCCCTCTGTCCCCAATTTGATTACAAATTGGGAACTACGAGGTAAAATCTCTTGTCTTTTGAAGTTATTTTATATACAAATTGGTACATCAAAAAGAAATAAAAATTACATATCAAAAAATTATCTCAAAAATTCTACAAAACAAATTCTACAAAACGAGTGGTGACAAAAGTATTATTTTATCAAATACTCAATTAAAACACATAAATAAACAAAACTTATCAAAGGGAGAGAGAAAAGAAGATTGTAATCTATTTTGGGACGGAGAGAGTAATTATTTTGGGACAGGGGAAGTATGAGTTTGTAGCTTACTTACAATCCAGAAACCAACCACTTCACAATATTTTGAACTCCCTTTGTCGTAATTTAAACTGTCTGTTTTGATTTACGATATTTAGTTGAAGTTTTTTTTCAATTTAATTTATACAAAAATTGGGGCGAAATTAAAAAAATAAAATTTACATATTTAGAAAGTACATCAAAAATTCTACAAAATAAGAAGTGGTGAGCATGTTACGATATGATACAGTATTTAACTCGTATAGATACCATGCCAAAAACTATTTTGATTAAGCATGAGATTTTACATTCTACGAATCTCGATATTGAAAGTTTGGTTCGATATAGTTTGGGATGGTTCAATATTGGTTGTTGTACAAATGGAAATGCATACATACGTAGCCAAGTTACACTTTAAAGTGTAACAAAAGCTATTATTTAAAAAAAATCGGAAGCACATATAAATAAACATAAAAATAAAAATGAATAATTAATTTCAAGGAATACTTATGAAATTCACCTTATACTACACAAACTAAAGGGAAAAGATGATAACAAAATAATATTTCAAATGCTTGTCAATATTTTTTAATTCATGTACCAAAAATTAAAACTTGAATAAAAATGTACAATGTACACATAATAAAAATTGAAACAAAATTTTAAAATAAATTTATTATTTGATGAAGAAATATAAAAAATATTATTATATTTATAATACATTAGTATATATGTTTGACACAAGATTTTTGGTATGAGAAATCACCTTGTATCGTTCTCAAATACCAAACTGACCATTCGGTTTGGAAAGGTTTAGTGTTTTTGCGGTATTTTTTCAGTTCGGTTTTCTCGGGGTTTTAACGAATTTTCCAGAATGATTCGATACTTTCTCACTCTAACAATATTAAATTATCAAATGAGTAACGGAAATAGATGAAAAAAGTGAATGAAATTTGGAACTGTAAATAGTAGACAGACAGTTTAATTAGAGACTGAGGGAATAGTTATTAGAAAGAAGGGCCAAACTGGTAATAAAACATATGAGATACCCTCAAAATAAGAGTTTAAACACAAACTCCCCTAATTAGGAGTAATTAATTTAACTAATCTAATAACTTAGAGTTGAGGAGTGAAATAGAAGTAAAACATTGACCATGTACCAAAATAGAAGTTATATAATATTACAAATATGAAATTAAATACATTTTATAAATTAAAAAATCCTAAATTAGCTACAGCGCATGCCGCACATGTCATTGTCGCCACCCTTGCCACCATCGCCGCTACTGTCATCGCAGCCACTCCATCGCCACAATCTCTTGCTGCCATCACTATTAAATGCGGCTACCATCTACATTGTTGCTACCACTAACACAACCACGGTCGACACTATCGTCGTCATCGCCACCACGATCTGCCGCTCTCATGAGATTTGTTGTGGATGCCACCTCCATCACCGACATTTGTTGATGTCAATGTCATAATTTATTGCTAACGTTGGGACCAGGACTGCCATTGTTGTCATCATAGTGTCATGGTGTCACTGTCAAAAAGGAAAAAAGCTTTCAATACAATGTCAAACAAAGCCACAATGTCAAAGACGATAATACATACTGACAAACATGTCATTGCATAATGATAAAAATGTTATTGCGTAATGCCAAACATATCAATATAAAATGTCAAAAAGAAAGTGAGATTTCAAAATTGCCAACATTGTCAAGTTTCTTATCACTATCACCAAAATTTGTTGAAATTGGGAGTAAAATTCCTGACTTCTCCCGACCATCACCGAAGGCAAAGCAGCATCGTAGGGGGGACCATACGATGTGCTGATTGGGACCCACTAATCTGATTATTTCATAGGGAGTATTGTTTCTCAATCTTTCAACGCGATGATCCATCATAATGCACGAAGAATCGGCAAATTTGTCTGGCTCACAGCTGAAAGACATCAACATAAGTTACATAATTGTCTTTTTTTACATCGTCAGTAGTTGGGGGCACAATTTATTCCTTAATTAATTATTCCTATTTAAAGGAGTTTAAGTATGAATTTCTATTTTGAGAATATGACATATGTTTTACTCCTATTTAGCAGGTTTTCTTTAGTTATTGAGTCAATAAAAATGCGGCAATCTTGGAAATAAATTGTGAAAATTGTCAATGAAAATGGATAAAATGGTAATTGTTTATAAATGATAATCAAATTGCTCTTAATCAAACCTGATCTGGTCCGATTTGGACATGGATTGGTGTTGATCTAAGCTAAAATGGATTGGATATGGATATGGATTTGATTCTACAATTCAATTACTATTTGGTTCTATAAGACCACCATTCTAATCGGCTCAAGAGATTGCTCAAGAGATTTTCGTAAAATACGATCTCAAAGAGTAAACTAATGAACTTTGCAGTCTATAATGCCAAAACTTTTGGTATGTTGAGAGTTACTACTACTCCGTATTTTAGTGTAATAATGAAAATATGAAATTTCCATATGCTGAAGCCAAAACTATCCAATATAAAAATTTTAATATGCCAAAAAAAATTTGTCTCGCCAAAAAGTTGTGATATACTACCTCCGTCCAATTTTGGTTTTTTCGGTCAACTATTTTCAAGCTTTGACCTATAATTAAATAAAATATATATTATATTTTAATTAAAAAAATAATATTTTGAAAATATTTGATATAATGAATCTAATAGAACTCTTTTTGTATCAATATCTAATATCATTTTTATTTAATTTGAGGTTAAAGTTTACCAATTTTGCCCGAAAAAAGTCAAACGTGGACAAATACTCAAGAACAGAGGGAGTACTTGCCAAAAAGAGAAATATGGTATTCCAACGTATTAAAAAAATGGTATACCCAATTTTTTTTATCTACATGTGTTCATATAAGACATTGGTATTTCGTCATATACCAAAATTATTAAAATTCATGCTAATATCACACAAAAGCATTTCAGTATGATACCATATCATAAATTGTTTTAGTATGCTAAATGCAGAACAATGATATTTTTGTATTTGTCCCTACCCCTAAATGCCTAATTGTTCATGTTTTTAGTAAATGTGGCATCCAACCAGTTTGAATATTTATCTTGCATGACTACCGGAGTATTACAGAAGCTATGAAGTAGAGAAAATGTCTTCATAGTTGTTAGAATTTGGTCAGATGCAGCTTAGGGTGTACTCCAAAATTAAGGGTTTGTTTCAACCTCTTAATGGTTCAGATGTCTGAATGGTTCAGCACTTAATGGTTCAGACTGTTTGCTTCGTGAGCAAATGTCTGAATGGTTCAGACATTTGCCTCTGAATGGTTAAGTATTATACAGAGTCTGAACTGAATTGATTAGACATTTGCCTCTGAATAGTTAAGCAATATACTAGCTTTTAATAGTTCAGACCTCTTACTGGTTCAGCACTTAATGGTTCAGACCTCTTACTGGTTCAGCACTTACCTATTCAGAAGTTGTCAAACAGTCTCTAAGTCATTAAACTACCAAATACCCAATAACCAAGTTTTTCATACATGAACAAAACGCAATGATGCTTGCTATCACTTCTTACTTAGAATTACCGAGCAAGATGAGATTCTTTAACCAAGGATTCAAACTAAGAAGAATCACACCCACTCGTCGTTTAGGTAGAAGTTAAGGGAAATGACTCGAAACCAACATTTAGGCTCCGTTTGGTATACGAAATTCAATTCATAGAATTGGAATCGGAGAGTTCAATTCCAATTCTGCTGTTTGGTAACCCAAAAAAATATGCAGATTTGGAATTGGTAGTGCAAAAAATGAATTAAAATTGGAAAACTCAATTCCACACAATTCAATTCTATAGAATTCTAATTTCAATTCCATCAATTCTGTGTACCAAACAGACCCTTAGTCTTTCAAAGATGTCGGCATACCAAGTGGAACTTATTTGAATAGATCTAAAGAAACTAATATAATAACCTTATAAGTTAGCTTATGTGTTGACACTTCCAAGCAAAAAGGCATTAATAATGAATCTATTTTGTTTCGCCAAACAAAGCCTCATACTGTATAGTTCCAATTCTACCTGCTTCAAATAATAACACATACTCAACCGATTGCCCACATTTCTTATGTCCACTTGTTTTCCCCACATTCATGATTCACCTGGTTGCTTGCCTTCCAAAATGGACCATGATCTAACTTTGGTTCAAAGGGTACCACAATACAGAACCTGAAACTCGGCCGTGCGCCCGTGCCTGTTTTTTTATTTGGACTTTTTGCTGCGCATTCCCATCCGTGATTTAGCATATCTCGAGATAATGTCAAGGAAAAACAAGACCAGAAAACGCAGGAACATAAAATCATGAAGGACAACGGTCAGTGGGTTTTTTTTTTGCTTTTTCTCGCTTTTCGTTTTTGGCGGTTCAATGGACTTACGCAAATGATAGAAATCAAAGGATACTCTAGTCTCATGCCCTCTCCGGGTGAGGAGTAAAGAAGAGTCCCCTGAAGATGACTCAGAGCTTCCGTTGAGCAAGCAGTATCCTGTGTGTTTTAGCAGTGTAGCAAAACAAAAGTAAGTGCTTTAGGATAAAACTTTACTGAGTAGCAAGAAATTGTGATATTGAACTGTTGTAGTATTCTTGAAAAATACCTTAAAGTCAACAAAAGCAACAGGAGCTCCATAGGTGCTCTGCATCTTCAACTTTAAAAAACCATGGCATCTAATCAACGTGCGCAACGTAAGAAGTTTATTACAATAGTGAAGAAAAATGATTTGCCAGAACATTAAGTAGAAAAGGCGTTCCTTGGAACCTTGAAAACACTTGGTTAAGCTCTTGTTCTGAAGCATTAGGCCCTAGATTAGCCACAAAGAGTGTAGGACATGGAGCAGCATTCTGTTCAATACAAAGGGATATTATACCCTACAACTATTCACTTAATCTTTAAAAGAGAAAATGGACATTGGTTCACCAATGAAAACCTGACCTTGTATGCATTGCTCTCATTCACAGATCTTCCATCATAATTAGTATAACTGAACATGAGCAATTAAAAATTAGAATGACCAAATATAGTTTGCAGTAAGATATCCCAAAATTCTAAGGGCACACAGTAACTTCTAATACTAGGCCCTTAACCTTTCAGCTAGATGTGAATAAAAAAACTAAACCACATTATCCGGTGAGAAGCAAATCACTTCCAGGTAAGAAAGGATTGTGCTTAAGTAGTGCAGATGACCTTTGTGTGGGTGGATAACCAACTGTGTTGTAAGCAGAACTACCCATTCCAGGAATGTGAATGTTGCCAACACCTGCTAGTGCCCAAGCGTGCAAAAGATGTGCAATGTGAGCCCTTCAGGAAATGTGTTCAGCAGTGACTAACTATCTATTATTTCCTAGCATGAGACCGAATCAGTTCCTTACAACTTAAAACAGAAGCATCACATTACCAAAATACTGAAATAGTGTGATTTAACAGCATACATATCCACCTTTTGCATGCATGCAGATTTTTGGATATTTATATTCATTATCATTGAACAGGCAGTAAAAAAGGCAGGGTTGATATAGTACCAGATTCAATGACCCTTGAAACGGCTGCAGACCCTTTCTTACTTTTCTCCGATCCATGCCTATCATCATCTGCTATTGAGAATTAACCCTTTCAGGTGATTTTTTATTTATTTAGAATACACACCCTCCATTCTTATTAATGTCTAGAATGACCACTTTTTTGTTTCTTTATATATGTCCATTCATGAAATCTATGTAAAATAACAAAATTTGCCCAATCTACCCTTATTATAAAATGTAATTTACTCTTTTACTAAGAGTGATGGTAATGAGAGTCGTTAATGAGGGTCTTTAACACAGTACTAAAAGACTTGATTAATTAATCATCTCATCCCAATGCACCTTAAACTTGTTGAATTGGTCTGAATTAAATATCATCAAACTGCAAACACACCTGTTCTTTGGCGTTTTGACCTAGAATTGGATTTTGCAAGATCGATAAACAAAGTGGAGCCTTTCTCAAGGTCAAATACCAGTCCCTGCAATCAACATGTAAGAAATCTCTTGCTTATCCCAAAAACACATATCCAACAATGACTTGAAAGTCAACTCTAGCCAATGAGGGCTCATGTGCTCCATCAGCTAAATGACTTCATAAATATACATATATGCAGATTAGAAAAAAGAAAACAAACTTACATTCAGTTCATACATTGCAGCAAGTGCAGACGGCTGATCGACAAAGACTGCAAATGCAAATGGCTGGCGCATAGAAAGCCATGTGAGAATTCAAATCCATATTGCAACAACACAAGACATTACTCTAGAAAAAATTCAAAACAGTATATTATCTGGTACCTATAGATCAATGCATAAAGTCTATTTTCTTCAAAAATTTCAAACAATACCATATGTTTATAAATAGACTGATTTTAAACTATTTGTCACATTACCAGTGGCTCCTTCCCCCCAAGTTTTTATTCAATTTCAAGCATAGTCCTCGCATTATAATAACATTAAGCTTGCTTGCAAGTTGCAACAACAATAAAGAATCTGTACTAGTTTAACTTATCGATCAAGGACTATAAAAAATTATAAATCATAGTTTCGCTACGAATCTAACTGGAAAAAGCAAAAAATATACTAATCCTTGCTGTGATCGGTGACACTCCCCTCTTGGGGATATAAATGTTATCAACTCGCAATGATTTGATGCATTCTAAAATAACGATCAGATCTATGAGCTGTTAAGATACCTGCGTATTCGATGAAGGGCTACGGAGATGGGAAGACTCGTATCCCGGGAACTCGTGGAAAAGATTGTAAATCTCTCGCGGCTTGACGTCTTCGGGAAGGCCGGCGATGAATAGTGTTCGGACATCGTCGTTGGACGGCGGAGGAGCGTAGAGCGGAGCGGCATAGGTGGCTACCGTCGATTGATAAGGGTGGTGTTGTTGGTGATGAGACAACTGAAGAATTGGTGGCGGCGGCTGATGCGCCGTCCCAGGCGGTGGCGGAGGAGGCTGCTGGTAATACGAGTATTGGGCGAGAGGGGTATAGTATGCCCGGGTGTCGTCCATGGTTGCCAACGCTGGGTAATTGATTGGTGATTTTCTGAGTGTCCCGTTTTAAAGCATACATCTTGTGGGCCTTTATCTCAATCGATTTTCTAATTGTCAGGGGATTTTCATATTTAGTCCTCTATTATAAAATATTACCCACGTAGTCCTTCTTTTAAGGTACCTTTCCACAAATAGTCCTTTTTTTATCTTCTGCCGTGTTGGTGTTAATTTAAATGCTAAAAGTATAATTTGACGTCAACATTATGCCTAGTGACGTGTTCTGATATTGGTTAAGCGAATAACACAAAAATAATGATTATGATTGTGGGCTAGGATTCTGACGAAAGATCACATTTGTAGACTATAGTTGTCGAAAAAGCGACTGTAATTCACAAACGACGCAAACGGAACAGCCTTTGGAATTGTGTATGACAAAAAAGATATATTATCATTGTGAAATTACACTTTTAACCCTGAAATTAACACCAACATGATAGAAGATCAAAAAAGGGACTATTTGTGGAAAGGTACCCATAAAAGAAGGACCACTTGGGTAATATTTGATAATAGAGGACTAAATAGGGAAACCCCATTGTTATAAAGGACCAATTATAGAATTTACTCTTTTTTTATTTTAAAATGTGTATTTCAATTGAAAATAATCCTATATCTTAGCAGTAGAAAAATTGTCCCGCCTAAAATTTTAGGCCGGTTACTGTAGCATTGAGCCGATCTTTTTCTAGGTAAATCAACATTATGGGCCTGCGTAATTTTTTTTGTAATATGCTTAATATTTCAAGTTAAAAAAATTTAATAGTATTCAGTTTCAAACATTAAAAACAATATAGTAAACAGTCACATCTCAAACATCAGAACATTTTTTATGCTTTTAAAACTAATATTATTAAAATCCATTATATTAAAATTAAATCCATTAAATTTAAGCAAATTAACATAAAACCATAATATTTAAAGAGCTTTTCTTAATTATTACAAAAACTAAGTAAATGATATTCAAAAAACATTTTAAAAAGGTTTTAGTAATCATATTCTATCAGTTTTCATAAATAAAGAAAAAAAAGATAAAAGAACACCCCACTCCATCCTGCCAAAAAAATAGGAAACTCAACTTATATTTTTTATACAACATAAACAATAACAAATAAAAACAATTAAAAAAATGTCTGTACGTGTGGTTTCACAACCCTCCACTTCCCCAAAAATTTGGACAGCAACCTCCCACCACTACACCACCTATCCACCACACTTACTACTAAAAAGTTGGCCAATTCGGTATAGAAATCACCATAAATAGGACTAAAACATAGAGAAAAGTACCAAAATAGCACTTTCATCTTTTTTTCGAAATAAGACTTTGCACTGTGGTAATGTGGCAGTGTACATGTGCACATTACTATGCTTTTTTGGTAATGTATATGACCATGTTTGGTATTGTAAGTCTTATTTCGAGAATAAAAACATGAAAGTCTTATTTTAGTATAATTTCAATGTTTTAATCATACTTTGATCTTTTTCCCAATTCGGTATGGTTCCTCATAACTTAATCACAACCAATTCCAACCCTGCAAAAGAAGAAAACAAAATGTTAGATGCATCAAGTGGAAGGGGTGGCCTGTGGTCAAATTTAAAAGATTTGGACAACAGCAAACAAGATTGGGCGATTTGCGTGAGAGCTGTTAGAGTTTACGACCATTCTACTCGTTCTTGAAAAGAAAACACCATGGAAATCATTTTCCATGATTCGGAGGTATTTGTATGCTACACATATTCACTGAATTTTGTATAGAGTTATGTTTAAAAGTTTAACCATGTTCATTTCTGATATACAAAGAATCATGATTCATGCCCAATTTAATAAAACACAACTGGATTATTTCAAACCAAAAATAAAAGAGGGAAAAACTTGTGCACTCAAAAATTTTATACTCCGTAGCTAACAAGAACAACCAGCCCTTCAAAAATTTATCAAAATACTTCTTATGGAATATATAGAGAAGGTCAGGACGTAAAAGTTTGTAGAAATTGCACGCCGCCATCGAGACCCATTTTCCTGGCATCTTCTTCGTCGGGTCGTCGATGGTTTCCGTTTAATCTGCGTTTTCCTTTATGATCCATTTAAAGAAGCGTTCTAGACTCTGAAGAAGTAGGATGAACGTGGTAATTTATTAAAATCATTCGCCGCCAAAGAAACCATTTTTCCATCATTTTTCTTAAATCGAGTTGTTCGGAAGTTTGTTTCAAACCTCATTTTTTTTATTTGTAAATCCTTAAAATGACATCATAGAATCCTTTTGGGAAACATTTTAGATAATTTTGACGTAACGCATGTTTAGAATAAAAGTCGGCGGCATTCCTGAATATTGGAGACGGAAAGTAAGTCAATTGAATATATAACAAATATAGCATATATTAACGTATAATATTAAGTAACGATTGTTATACGGGCGGAGGTACTCACCTTTGTTTGACGAAATCTAAGCAGGGGGGCTTCGGCGAACCTTGAGTAACTCCGACGTTTTTTTCATTGAGACCTCGATGTCTCTTTTTTTTTTTGTAAATTTTAGGAGAGAAAAGAGGAGAGTATGTCCCCTATTTATAGTGGTTCACTCATAGCTTGTTTGGTAATTAAATTGATATAGCTAAAGATGAAACTAAGTGTATAGCTTTACTTTATCCCTTCACCAAGTCGATTAGTGTCCCTTGGGGATCATCCTTATCCATGTTGCAGGGCCAAGTTGGTCACGCCTATTAGATTATGATAAATGTTATCCTATTATATTTACTTCATAATTGTAATCTTATTTATTTCTATATTTTATTATTATTATTATTATTATTATTATTATGATTATTATTATTATTATGATTATTATTATGATGATGATTATTATTATTATTATTATTTATTGTTTAGTATTTTATTTTAAAATATGTACTAGGACATAGTATCTTCATGCATTAATTGTTTATAATTATTTATAAATGACTAGGCTAATTTTTGGGGCGTTATAGTTCTCCTTACTTAAGAAATTTCGTCCTCGAAATTTTACCTTATTATGCAGTAGGAAAAAGTTGAGGGTATTGCATGCACATCGATTCTTCTGTTTCCTAGGTAGCTTTCTTCGATACTATGATTTTGCCAAAATACTTTGACCAATAGTACTGTCTTGTTTATGAGTATTTTAGTTTCTCATGCCAAAATTTGTACTGGTTCTTCTTCATAGGATAGTCGTTCATCCAATTCTACTGCGCCTGACTAGATCACATGAGCGGGGTCTGACCTATATCGTTTGAGCATAGATACGTGGAATACATAGATTATGTTCAACTCCGGTGGCATAGCTAACCTATATGCTACTGGTCCTACACGTTCGGTAACTTTATAGGGGCCAATAAATCTAGGTGACACTTTTCCCTTCTTCCCGAATCGTAGAACCTTTTTCCATGGTGACACTCGCAGAAATAACTTATCACCAACATTGTATTTAATATTCCTTCTTTTCAAATCTGCATAAGATCTTTGTCGGTCTGATGCGATCTGTAATCGTTCTTTGATCAATTTTACCTTTTCTTCTACACCTCTAACAAAATCAGGTCCCACAAGCTTGTTTTCACTAAGTTCCGTCTAACATAAAAGTGGTCTGCATTTTCTTTCATAAAGAGCTTCATAAGGAGTCATCTGTATGCTTGCCTGGTAAGTATTATTGTATGCAAATTCCAGAGCGGCAAGTATCTCTCCCAACTCCCTTCTAATTCTAAAACACAGCTACTCATCATATCTTCAAGTATTTGGATAATTCTTTCGGACTGTCCATCTGTCTGTGGATGAAAAGTTGTAACACTCAAATTCGTATAACCCGGAATTACACGTATTAAGGTGATATCGGAGTTAAATAAAAATTTCGCTTGGCATTTGAAAATGACAATTACTTATAAATGTTAAATTTACAACTCTGGATCGCGACCCATTTAAAAATATTTTCAGAGTAATGCAAAAGTACAATGATAGTCAAATCATGACACATTTAAAATCTTGATGATCAAACATTTGCCTGCCATCCATGCATCTCCTTTGATGAAAACATTTAAAAATATTTTCGGAGTAATGTGGAAGTACAATAATAGTCAAATCATGACACATTTAAAATCTTGATTATCAAACATTTGTCTGCCATCCTTAGCTTGCATCTCCTCTGACTCAATGCCCTCCGAAAGTGGTTCCGTCACTATCTTCTTGTTACCTACGTGTAGTCAACGAAAAATACAAACTACACGCTCAGCGAAACCGCCGAGTGGTACCACGCTAGAATTGTAGAATAATTCACAGACATATACATATACATATATATACGTCCACAAAATGTATAATAATATTAATGAGATGACACATTATATCATACGATTAAGTTGATGGTTCATGATGATAATTACTTGATGATGATTACATGATGGCACATTTAATCAATACGATTATACTTGATGATTATATGATGACACATATAATCAATATGGTTGTTCTTGTTGATGGTTACATGATGGCACATATGATCAATATGATTGTACTTGATGATGATAACATGATGCATGAAACTAACGTGCAAGGATGGCCCTTACACTATGAGATTCACCCAGTTTGTACGACGAACTCACACCACCTTAGTCTCACAAATGAGACTAGAAACAATATGAAGGTGGAACTCGAAAGCCTGAATACCATGTACGTACACTAAGCCCGAACGTGTGATGTCGGACTGCTAAGTCCCGCACAATCACGGTATAAGAGACGCACGAGGCATGATCTCTTACGAATGCATATGATGTGTTATGCTTCAATTTTAAATCAGGCTATAAGAGACGCACAAGACATGATCTCTTACGCATGCATATGATGTGATATGCTTCAATATGAATGATGAGATGAATCATATAATATGAACAATTTGCACACAATATGAGTATATAATCAAGCATGAGTTTGGTTGAAACATGATTAAAGTATCATTTAATTAAGCTACGGGGCTAATAACGGTCGACCGTTTGACACGGCGGTCGACCGTGCATGAAATCATCTCATCAGTTTCGGATCACCGTGACGGTCGACCGTGCTTGACCGGCGGTCGACCGTTGTTGACTGCCTGAGATGTGGCGGCGTTCAGCTGGGCTTTGGCGGTTGACTGTTTGGCTACGGCGATCGACCGTTCTGTTGACGGTCGTAGTCCGTTTTGAAAATTAATACGGCGGTCGACCGTTTGCATTGATCGTTCGGGTCTGCGAAACTTATTCTTGATATTTGAGTGTCTAAAATATTTCTTTAAGGCTTTTAAACACCTTTGATTAACATATACATGTTGTTGGGTTGTTTTCCAATATTTATATTTGTTGATGTATATTTATTAACTTTATGGATTTGGTGTGTTTTGATCTCAACATATGGATTAATATATATGTTCATGTACGTATGTAATGAATGATTCGACAAGTCTAACACAAGGATACAGACCTGGAAATCATCGGCCAAAACCTTACGAGCGGTAGTGAAAACAACATCGAAATTCACCAACTTTGTCATTCCTGTCACAATTGGATAGCCTAATCACTATATGAAACGATCTATATGAACATTCTGATCACTAGATACATCTAAAGGCTTACGTCGAGCTTACATGAAGGTTTTGGAAATTTTCCAGTGAAATTTTTGGCGAGGTTTGTCGCTAGCTCCAGCGACCTCTCACTAAATTGACAGCACCACTGCACTCCTCTCTTAACACAGAACAGAATAGAAGTAAGAATTAAAGAAATCTGTTAAGAATGAAAAGGATTGGGTAGCCTTATACAAGAAGAAGACGGGGATGCTGCCAAGGCCTACTACATCATCTTGATCGACGTATCTCGTAGTGGAGGAGGAAGCACCGCTTGTACACATCTCTCTTGATTGGGACTAATTTTGGTTCAAGTCGGGATACACTTTCTGGTCCAACTTTCTCTGAATTGCAATCCGTTTGCACTGTTGCGATCAGACAATCAAGCTCTATCCAATAATATAATTTTTTTATTTATCTATAGTACTTTTTTTGACAATGTATTTTTGGGTGTTTGACTTTGACAGAGTCAAAATTGATTTAATTGACCTTTATTCAAAAAGGTTCTCACGTTTAATTCATATCATTTATTCTCGTGATTTATTCCAATAAATCATCTCAAAAGGTCATATCATAAATCAAAATCTTTATTTATTCTTAATTTGGGTTTATACTCTAGTTCATAATCAAGATCACACAAATAGTCAATATATTGGATTTATCTTTATGAGATTTATCCCGATTGTGATATTTGGTTATCAAAACATATTTATTTTGGCCCAAAGCACAACAATAATTTATTTTAATCAAAAGAAATTTGATTAATTGAATAATAATTCAATAATAATTTTAGGGTATGTGTTGGGGCGTCACTCACTTTTTGGTCCAACTCTTTTCGAGTTACAATCTGATTGCACCGTTACGATCAGACATTCAAATTCTATCTAACGATACAATTTTTATATTTATTTTTAATACTTTTTTCAACATCATATTTTTAGGTGTTAGACTTGACAGGGTCAATACTGATTTAATTAATCTTTTATTCGTAAGGTTTTTATATTCAATTCATATTATTTATTCTCATGATTTATTTTAATAAGTCATCTCAAAAGTTCACATCATAAATCCAATTTTTTATTTTCGCTTTGGATCTGTACTCTTGTTCTCAATCAACATCGACAAATAATCAACATATTAAATTTAATCTTCATGAGATTCATCCAGATTGTGATATTGAATATCAAAACATTCAATTTTGTCCTAAGGGCCAACAATAATTTATTTTAATCAAAACAAATTTGTTTAGTTGAATAATAATTCAATATAACTTTTAGGGTGTGTTTTGGGGCATTACATATCTCTCCTTAACGGAATTTAGGGTGTGTTGGGTGAGCAAACAAGATATGGATTTTGATATCTCTAGATATCAAAATTCTTTTTAAATGTTTGCTGAATTCAAAAAATATATCAAATTCAATATCTCTAGATATTATAAATCCTTCAAATGAAGGGTTTCGATATCTCTTGAATTTGGGAGATATTAATATGGGGGTTTGATATCTTTCTCAACCATTGATAATTCTTTGTCACTGGCTACCATTGTCACCATCAACCACTCCATTGCAAGTCACCCCCTCTTATCACTAATTAAATCGTGATTTGAAATCTCTCCAAACAAATTCATTTCAGATTTCAAAACCCATATCATTTTCCCTAGATTTCATAACTCATATATGATCATTTCTCTAAATTCACCAAACAAGCCATTAGCCATCGAAATTCTTCTAAGGCTCAATGATCAACATCTTGTTTGTATTCACGTTAGTCATGTCATATGACTGCATCATGTTTATGCAGTTAATTCATGATTACGTCGTTGTCCCTAAGGATATGTATTCTCAAACTATTAATTGCATGACGATATTCTTTCTTTGATTGAAAGTACTTCAATGACATTTGTAGTTTCGAATTATCAAGTTCACGAGAGGTATAATTTGGAGATTTGGAGGTTGCTTCAATTCACACGTCATAGCATAACCTTCGAGTTTACTCAAGAAATCTTCACAACATTCATAGAGTTTAGTAATGACTTGTAAGTGACATGAAATGACTTTTGGTTTAGGGTTTTTAGAATGTCGGACTTATCACCATTTGTGAGAAAGTATTGTCAATTGGTGGTATAGTAGTCCGTCATTATCGATCTTACGTCGAACCATTTTCTTCGCTCACCTTCGTGATAATTCTGATTACCGTCAATGGGTCCCTGTATCAATTCATATTCATAGGTGATGACGCTCGAGTGGCGTCTCATATTCGTTTCATCATACTCAACTTTCTTTCGTTGACTGGAAAGTAGTATATCAAGGTATGTTTACAAAAATAACAGGTTCAATTATAGTGCTATGGTTGATCTTTGTACCTTAATCAGAAGAACATGGACGAGAAATATCAAACGAAAAGATGTACATTTTAGTGTGAATGGACAAGGAAGAAGAGGGAGATGAAGGGTTCTCAGTTGGGCTCGTGAGAAGTGAATTTACACTACAAGATTTCACGTAATTTGCTATGGAAAATTTCTGTCTAGAGCGCTGTCAAATTTTGGAGTAGCCGAGTTCTAGCAAATGTCAAAGAGGAGAATCCAATCTTGGAGATTGAAGATAGTGAACAGTAGCTAGGCTTGAGAGGAGAAGGAAGGTCAGGCAAATCCCTACGTTTTTGGTTGGATTTACAAACAAGACTTTTATTTATACTCAAAACTAAAAATTCATCATAATCCATAATTTATAAAAAATATTTGAGAATCTATCAATTTTTAAAACCATTAGATTTAGAAAGATGTTATAAAACTTGGGTCAATTTCACCAATGGTACCTGAACTTTAGCTGTAATTTCGAAGTGGTGCCTAAACTTCAAATCCTTTCACAAAAATCCATGAACTTACACAATCCATTTTCCCGTTTCTAGGTTAACTTCTGGTCATTTAGGCCAAATTAGAATTTTATATATTTTAAAATTTTCAATTTGACCCCATTTCTTTTTTTCTTTTCTTGTGCTCCCCGCCACCGTCGCACCACGTCAAAGTCACCGGAAAATCAACCTGGTCAGATTCCGGCGGGACCAACGACGTTCTCTCAAGATGAAGAGAACGGTGTTGGTCCCGCTGGAATATGACCAGGTTGATTTTCCAGAGACTTTGACGTGGTGCGACGGCGGCGGCGGGGAGCAGAAGAAAAGAAAAAAAAAATGGGGTCAAATTGAAAATTTTAAAATATATAAAATTCTAATTTGGCCCAAATGACCGGAAGTTAACAAAGAAATGGGCAAATGGACTTTTAGTGAAAGGATTGTGTAAGTTCTAGGATTTTTGTGAAAGGATTTGAAGTTTAGGTACTAATTCGAAATTCCAGCTAAAGTTCAGGTACCATTGGTAAAATTTACCCAATAAAACTTTAATGGAATACTTCTGGATTTTAAATGATTTTCTAAGATCTCCATTGAATACGCCTAGATTTTATATGATTTTCCAAAATCTCAATTGATTACATCTAGATTTTAAATGATTTTTCAAAATCTCAATTGAATACTCACTAACTTTTAAAATACAAAAAAGCTCATTCGACCCTGAGTTTTTTTATCAGACCCTAATTGAATACACCTTCTTTAGACTTAGTTTTTTTATGCTATTCACTTTATTTAAATGTACTATCTATCCATACATTTTCAAGTTAATAATAATACACAAAAACACCTTCACTTCCGCTAGAGCTACTAGGTGGACGTTCCTATGAAGGGAGGAAGAAGTTGACTAAGATTTAGGTGGTGTGTATTCAACTTAGATTTTAAAAGATTATGTTAATTTTTTATAATCCATGTATTATGTAAGACTTATGGATTTTTAATTCTATGTAGACCTAAATAGATTTCCATCTATTTTATTGTAAAGACTTGTTAAGATACTAATGGACTGTTCTTCATTATTGCGGAGGCCCAAATTGATTAAAAGAGAAAAAATAAAAAAGAAGACAAGGCTCTGGTTCAAAGCAATAGGAAAGGATACAAAGAGACAACAATCCGACAATTTGGATTGCTTTGCACAAGCAACGATGATTAAGATTTCAACACACATGGTTCTCACATAAGTTCCTTCCTCGCAGGAGATCCAGAACACAACCAAGTGCTTCTCGGCGTCATGCTCGAAAGTTCCCATTTTCCTAAATAACTCCTCCGTATGACATATGATAAGCCAAATGTATAACCTATAAACCACCTATATGCTCAAGATGAAAGGTATGCAAGGAATGGTCATATGATGCAAGAATTATGAAATTCTCCCACAATTAAATTCACACCTTCAGGTTTTGGGGTTCAAGGGTCTTTAGGTATTCAAACAATTCATTCAGTCCATTACCAAATCTCTGTTCTATTGGACTACGGAGATCAATGGGGGCCGCTCGAAAATGCCACCAGTTAGGGTTTCAAGATCCCTAGCCACCTTGGCGACATCGGGGATAACAGAGTGCCAAAGTGCAATCCGGCTACACAATGGGAGGAGATCGTCGACGCTGAAGCCGGTCATCGATTAATCAGTGATCGTGCAGAAGGAGAAATTGTGTATTGGTGTTGTCGCCGATAGATCGAGAAGTTGCGTGAAATCTATTCGTGCAGAAGAAGAATACGAGTCCCCAAAATCCAAGGGCTATTGGTCGGATTTGGAACGAGATTTATATTTATAAAAATAAACATTATAAACAATCTCATTAACAAAAATAGTAAAAAATGTATCTATTTGACAAAATAAAATGAAAACACAAAAAAATTTTACATAAAAGAAAAAATGCAGTAAGAAGAAGAATATTTCCCATGTAAAATAAAAATTACGAACAAATTTTATGTAATACGGATGAAGGATATATATTTTATTTAATGTTTTTAAAAAAACTAAAAACAACAATATTTGGCAATATTTAGTGTATGTTACACATTAAAATATAATCGTAGTAAAATTTTTATGCAATTGAATACTTTAAATTAAACAAATAAAATAAAATTTTAAAAAAGTAAAAAATTACATTTATTCAATCCGATCGCAGTCCAATTTGGGTTTTACCAGTCCAGTCCCGGGCCGATCGTTACCTTAATAGGTCCGGTACTTAGTCCACAATAAGCCTCTTATTCAGTCCCGGTCCAGGCCGGGTCCGGTCCAGGTTCGACCCTAGGAACACCCGCAACCTGGCCCGCTGGCCTACTAAAGTTGACCGCAATTCATATTGCCATCGGGACGACTCACTTCCCGAACCAGAGGGACGAAGTCTAAACCCAACGCCGCAGTGTCTTTTCTCCGCCATGGCTGCCGTTGTACTGCCTTCGCCCATCCAATCCCCCTCTATTAACCTAAAAACCAAGATTTCAGCTCTTCAGCCCACCAAAACATTCGCAATTCCTAATTGCACATCATCCGTTGCTGGGCTTTGGTTGAAGAGGAGTTCTACTATAGCGCCTTTGGCCTTTTCGCGAAATTCTTCCGCGTTAGCAGTCGAGGAATCCACAGACACAGCTAAGAGAGGAAGGAATTCCATCGTTGTTATCGACAATTATGATAGCTTCACTTACAACTTGTGCCAAGTCAGTCCCTTTCAAAAGTTTTTGGTTTATGATCGCGTTCATTCTTTAATTAGCATTCTTTTGTTTTGTGGTTTGAAGTATATGGGAGAGTTGGGATGCGATTTTGAGGTTTATAGGAATGATGATCTCACGGTGGATGAATTGAAGAAGTAAGTCAAACCTGTATATTGCTTTTAGTTATTCTTTTAACCTGATACTCATGAAATGCCAATTTTAAAAGAGGCCTCATGCTTGTTTGGTTTCTCAATCAGAAATGACACTGCTTTCTGTTTCTGTGTTAGTAATTAAACGAATAGTTGCTTGTTATATGATTCTTAAAGTTACAGGGTAAAGTGGGGACCCTTTTTTCTTCCACCTTTTTATATTCATGTTTAAAAATTTGAGTTATGAGTGATCCAGGCAAAGCATGTGGCATGTGGAATTTCATATTCCAAGCAGAACGAAATGTTAATGATAAAATTACTGGCTTGCTGCAATGGTGATATGTATGCTTATTTGATTTCTCAAATGTAACCTAACCCAGAGAATTAGTCAATTAGCCAAAGTGTTTCTTTAGTTAGGTGAATGTATGACAATTTTGTTTCAATCTTTATAGGAAAAATCCAAGGGGAATTGTCATATCACCAGGCCCTGGTAATAAGAATGTTGAGGAGATTCTATTGCAGCACTTTCATTTTGTTACTATTTTTCATCTTTTTTCACCATTCCAGCAGAAATAAGTGCCTTTTTTTATTTTTAATGATCATAGGAGCTCCCAAAGATTCAGGAATATCATTACAAACTGTTCTGGAATTGGGACCTATAATTCCATTATTTGGTGTTTGCATGGGGCTGCAGTGCATAGGAGAGGCTTTTGGAGGTGAGTTCTTATAGTAAAATACTTATTCTAACCCAAATCTCTATGTGATCAAAGTCATCAAACATCTATTTTATTGCTTTGGTAATTTACAACTAAATTTTTAATCATAAAGGGTTACACTTTGATGAATTCAAATCCCCTTTTCATCTTCCCACTTTCCTTTTTTGGATGTCCCAAATCAATCGTTCCATTTCCTTTTAAACAAAGAATTGTTTGGTTCTTGTTAATTCTCTCAAATCTCAACAAATTTCAACAACACAATCTAACCTTTCTTAGAATTTGTGTAAAAAGCAAATGGGAAGATTAAACATGGAAGGAGGGAGTAGCAAATTAGTGTTATTCTCTTGTTTTTCTTCATCATGATTACTCCTTAGCGTGCCATTGAGAACTTCATGATTTATTTGATATTAGCCATTTAGCCATCTAGGGCAAGAACTTGAGACCATTACTAAATGAAGAGAAAAGTAGATTTCAAATTGTTTATTCCCTAGGGCTGGGCTAAAATGTGTTATATATAAGATGCTCAAGCTAAAGCCTGTAATTGTGCATTGTTTAGATGAGTTAGTTTGCCTCTAACACATAAGCCTCATTGTGTAACAAGGTTTAAGTTTGGGTTTAAATACCAATTTAGTACTCCCTCCATCCCAAAATGAAGTTTATACTTTCTTTTTTCAAGATGTCCACAAATAAAGTTTACCCATCCCCACGTTCCGATTAAGGAAAGCAATTTCTGACATAAAACATTGCTTTCTCTTAGAAGCAGATTCCAAACACTTACGTTTTACTTCTTCTCTCCCATTGTTTTTATACATTATTTCTTTTTGGGACATCTCCGTGTATTTGTCCACTTTTTATAAGCAACTAAATATGGGATATAAAGTCTATTTTAGCCCTCTTCGGCTCATCATTTATTCACCACTCAACCTCTTCCTAGGTTTGTAGATTTCTATCCTTAGATCTTCAACTCTCTCTTTCATCTTCGGTGCTGCTAGATTTCTTTCGATTAGAGTTGAGGTCTTCCGGCTGTTGGCGATTAAGGGTAGAACAGATTGGCCATTCACCACGCGTCTTTCCCGGAGCACATGTTCTCCCTCTTTGTCAGATCCATGTCCCTTTCTCCGAATTTCATGGTCCACATCTGTGGAAAGAAATTGTCGTCGATCTGGGAAGCATTGGTGAACCCGTTGAACCAGTGTCAATCTATCTCCTTGTGATAACACTGATGGTCAAAATAAACCTTCTGTCGTGAAACATCTACTGCGATGAAAGTGTGAAACATCTTAAGCCCATATCTTTTTACATTAGTATTGGACGTTTTTACCAAGCATATCCAAGAACCCGCCCGTATCATGCCGCATGCTTTTTGCCGATGATATCATCCTTATGGGCACCGAGAGGATTTGAAAGAGAAGTTGGACTCATGGAGACAGGCCTTGGAGTTGTATGCCTTGCGTATAACAGTATAAGTCGCATTATATTGCATGGTGTTGTAGTTCGGTAACAGAGTATTGGAGTGCGGTTTCTAGAGTTTAGTTGAAATTAATATTGTATCAAGACTCCAATCTTCTATCCCTAGGTTCTAGCTTCCAGACTCTAGTTACAATTAAGGTAAAAAGGCCCTAAGGGTAACTTTTGAGGCTTGGAAATACTAGACAAAAGATAATGATGATCAGAAATATGACTAGATGTATTCAAGACACATTCTATAAAGTTAAATGAAGACACATGATGTTTGGATCCTTTAGACTTTTGCTATGCCTCTTACTCATGTGGTAGGATGACAATAGGAGAAGATAGAAGCAACACTGCCAGAACTAGGTGTATTTCCAAAACATAACCCAGTGTCCATTTTTAGCAGTGTTTTGAGATGCACTCGGGAGGCTCGTCTCCCTCGCCTAAGGAACCTCAGGTGAATGGGTGATCTTGCAGCGCCTCAATGGAGTCAGGTGAGGCGATGTCCCTAAAGTGCACCTGAGTTGTTTTCCTCTCTCGCCTCAACCAACGCATAAGGCAATTGCTTTTCTTGCCTTTCGAATATGGGCCTGTAAAAGTGGGCTTACAGCTTAAGCACGCTTCTTTAAATAAAATTTGCCCTAGCAGTGTTCTTTTTTTCTTTCTCTTTTTGCTTTGCATGTGTTGTTTCTTTCCAGTGCACCTCATCTTTTTTTTTTTTGCTGTGCAGTTGTGTTTTGATTAGACATAATGTTATAATTATTAGTTGTCTATTTATATATACTATCTATTACTCCCTCCGTCCGGGAATGATGTTCCCTGTTTGACTTTTCTTCATTTTTAAGGAGAGTTGACAATTAGAAGTAAATGTCCAAAATACCCTTTTTTGTTAGCATCGCCCCTGCCCTCATCAGGGCACTACCACTGCCTTCCCACCCATCAACGCAGCCGCCCACCCCCCACTATTGCCGCCCACGCCCCACCATCACTGCCGCCCACAATCCCTTAATCTCCGCCACAATTGCCAATCTCATTAGACTCGCCTCAAAATCTAAGATCTAAAAAGACTGAGTAATAAAGGGGAGAAGAAAAACATATGCCCCGTCGTCCCTAGCCCTACTATCACCAGCGATCCTACAATCGCTTCCATCGCCACCGTCATATCTGGTACAGATCGGTTGTAGATCTAGGAGTCAATCAAACATGAGAATGAAGGGTAAGAAGAAGAAAAAGAAGAAGCAATCTTGGAGAAAAAAGAGGGCCGATTAGGGAAGAAAAAAGGAGAAGATCCGATCTGAAGAAGGATCTAGAGATTTAAAAAAAAGCCGAGAAAAGAGAGGGGGAGAAAAGAGAAGGGAGAGAAGAGAGAAGGAGAAGAGGTGGAGAGAGAGATCGAAAGAGAAAGAGAAAGGGTGGAAGAAGATAAGAAAGGAGTGGGTGGAGAGGAAAAGTTAAAGAAATGTCAGGAATTGGGTGAGAAAAGGAGACGGAGAGAAAAAATAGAGTATTTGGGTAGGGGTATTTTGGGTAGTTTATGTGTTAAAGAGTAGAATGGGAACATCATTTCCGGACAAAAAAAACGTAGAGTGGGAACATCATTTTCGGACGGAGGGAGTATTTATTTTGGATCCATTATCAATTGCATTAATATATATATATATATGTATGTATGTATGTATATATATATATATGTATGAATGCATATATATGTGTATATATATATATATATATATATATATGACTCTGGTGAGATGACACCTTACGGTGAGATGACATGCTTCGGTCAGATGACACAAAGCTCACTACTGGCTATTGCAAAGCTCACCAAAGACAACTATAAAGCTCACCAAACTGTAAGGCAAAGCTCACCACATTTTTCCAACACTTTGATTTTTTTTTGAAAAAATAAAATCAAAGGAAGGGGTGCCGACTGGACTTTGACTGTTGACCGTCAGCATTGAGTACCGCCTGCCGCCGCCGCCGTTGCCGTCGCCGGCAGCCACTGCCAGCCACCGCCGGACTCCGGCCGCCGCCGCCACCGCCGGCCGCCGCCTCCGGACTCCGGCAGCCACCGCCGGTCGCCGTCTCCGGACTCCGGCCGCCACCGGATTCCGGCCGCCACCACTGCTCTGCCGCCGTTGACCGGTGGTTGACCGGTGTTGTTAATTTATTTTTAATTAATTTTTTAATTTTTAAAATTTAAAAAAAAGGTGAGTTTTGGGGTTCAAAATGGTGAGCTTTGCTTTATTTCCAAGTGAGCTTTGCATTGTGCATTGGTGAGCTTTGTAGTGTGGTGTGGTGAGCTTTGCGTCATCTAACCGAAGCATGTCATCTTACCAGAAGGTGTCATCTCACTGGAGTCAATCCCTATATATATACTCCGTGTATATATATATATATATATATATATATATATATATATATATATATATATATATATATATATATATATATAAGAGAAGATTTTTATTGATTTAATAACACAGAAAGGGAAGGGTTACATCTGCCATAATGGCTCCCTTAATAGAAGGCGGAATAGATGAAAGTGAAATACATTGAGAAAAGAAATTTTTCTTGCTAGCCCATTTGGCTAGATTATGTGCTCTCATATTTCCTTCTCTGTAAATGTGACGCAGATTGTTTCCACCTTCTTGGATTGTTCGTTGAACACCTGTCCATAGGCTCTCGATTAACTCCCGGGCTTTTGTTTCCATGCATTGCTTTTGTGATTGTCTCCGAGTCTGTGTGGGCCCAAATCTTGTTGGAGAAGCATTTGGCCCAATTTAGTCCAAGAAGTAAAGCCCATGCTTCTTCTAGAATATTGCTTGCGTTGATGCTCCATGTGCTGGCTGCCATAAAGTTTCCATGACCGCTGCGTAGGATAGCTCCCCCTATCATCTTTGAGTTCGTGAATGCTACATCTGTTGAAAGATGTAGACAGTCTTCTGGTGCTTGCTTCCAACAATGGATTTTGATCTTATGTGTGCCGATCTGAATGGGAGAGAGCTCTGTGGGAAGACGCCGCCAGGCGCCATCATAGTTTGTAAGGCGGCAAGGCGAGGCGAGGCGCCAATGTACCTTCATATCGCCTAGGCGACTAGGCGCGCGCCTAGGCGATGACTAGGCGACATACATATATACACACACCCACATATATATATATATTAATATTAATATTAATGTTTATATTTATATATATGTATATGTATATGTATATATAGGTCTTATACATTTTAAGAAAGCTTGACATAGAAGACCGAGAGAGAGAGAAGAAGATAAGTTTAAGTCTATTAGGCTACACTAAACGAAAATGGGCTGCACTAAAAAATGGGGTTTTTCAAAATTTTAAAGTGGCCCCAGGAATCAAGGCGAGGTAAGGCGAATTAAGGCGAGGTAAGGCGAGGAAAGGCGACGCCTAGGCGAGCGCCTGGTCGCCTTATGGTTTTCTAGGCGAGGCGAGCAGACAAGGCGTCCCAGTGATAGCGCCTTATCGCCTCGGCGACGCCTTACAAACTATGGGCGCCATACCTCATAAGCTTGCTAGGTGCTCTCCCTAAAACCCAGGATTGTAACTGCCCTATACAGTCCTGAATTAATTTGTGCTTTTCTTTCACAGTGTTTTCATTTAGACGAAGATTTCTCTCCTTCCAGATTTGATGAAGTATGATCCCTGGTAGGATACCTTTGATCCAGTCTTCGAGCGTCTTGAGAATGCAGTTGCTCCACCATCGTTGCAGGTGAGCTCTCACCCCATGCGTTGTTTGCCATGGAATTTTGAAGATCAGTAGTTCCAGATGCTTCGTGCATAGGGGCATTGAATCAAAGTGTGAAGTGCTGAGTCTTCATTCTCCTTGCATAATGGGCATTGAGTTGGCAAGGATGCAAACCCAAATTTTGTTAATGCTGTGGGAAAGGGTAGTAGGTTAAAGTAGATTCTCCACTGGAAAAAAGCAATTTTAGGAATTTGTTTTGTTTTCCAGATGATTTCCATGTCTTGGTTTTCCTCTCCTTCTTCTTGTGCTTGGATTGCTTGGTATGCTTCCTTTAATGTGAACTGATTGAGGTGAGTAGGTCTCCATTGTATGTCCTCATCATCAGCTGCAAAAAAGATATTAGTAGCACAGTTGTGTATAGAACAAATTCTTTTCCATATAGTGGAATCTGTAATTTTGGGAATGAAGTTGTTATTTCTGGGGTATCTAGTTCTCATGAATTGACTCCATAGTGAATTATTTGCATGATAAGTCCACCACAACTTGAGGCTATATGCTTCCTGTAGAGTGGCCAAGGACCTGACTCCCAGACCTCCCTTATCTTCCGGCATACAAATCTTGTCCCAAAGCCCAATGATACTTGTCTTTTCCTTTATTGTCTCCCCAAAGGAAAGAGCAGATCTTTTTATTGAGGAGGGTAGTGACAGATTTAGGGATTTTGTTCACAGTGAGGGTATGGAGGGGTATAGAGTTGAGGACGTGTTTGATAAGAATCAGTCTACCACTAGGAGTGAGGTGTTTTCTGTACCAACCTTTAAGCTTCTTATCAAACTGATCAATGAGATCTTTACAGTAAGGTTCTCTATTGATACCTCTGAAGATCTGGACCCCAATGTATTTAAAAGGCAGGTCACCTTTTTTCATTCCCAAGATTTTGGCCATGGTTTTAATTCGCTGAGGTGGGGTTTTGTGAGGGGGGTAGAAGCTGCTTCTGTCCAGGTTGATCTTTTGACCAGAGCAGTGTTCATAAGTTTTTAAAAATTTGTGAAATTTGGTGAGGTTGGTGGAGGTACCATTAAGGAAGATGATGAGGTCATCTGCAAAAGCCAGGTGTGTTATGGGTAGGTAGTTTCTCCCCATACTATAACCTTGAAGGGGGTTTATTGCAAATACAATTTTTAAGAGATCTGCTAAAACCCTCTGAGGCAATGATGAAGAGTAAAGGTGAGATTGGGTCACCCTGTTTCAGCCCTCTAGAATTGTGGAATGATTTTGTGTTTTTCCCATTGATATTCACGGCAAGAGAGGTGGAGGTGAGGATATTCTGGATGAGGAGTATGTACTTGGCACCGAACCCAAATCTTTTCAACACTTCCATTAAGTATATCCAAGAAACTCTATCAAAAGCCTTAGACATATCAAGTTTGATAGCTAGGTTTCCTCCCAGCAGTCATTAGAGAGACCATGGAACATTTCTTGGGTGATGAGGATCTGGTCATGAATGAGCCTTTCCTTTACAAAGCCCCCTTGTTCTGGACTGATGATTTTAGGAAGAATGGAGGACAATCTGGAAGCCATGATTTTGGAAATAGTTTTGGCCATGAAATTAGAAAGACAGATGGGCCTGAATTCAACAAAGTTTGAGGGGTTGTCCACCTTGGGAATGAGGATTATAGTGGATGTGGTAAGGGATTTAGGTGGAGGTATGCCAAGGAAGAATTCCTGGATGGCTTTCCAAATATCCTCTTTAATGATGTCCCAACAGGCCCTAAAGAAGTAGCCATTATAGCCATCGGGCCCAGGGGAGCTGTCTGGGCTTAGCTCCCAAACAGCTTCTTTGACTTCTTCAAGAGTTGGAAGGGCTGAGAGGAAGATATTGTCCTCAGGGGTTAGGATATGTGGGATGTTGGAAATGATGTCAGGGCTGAGGTTGGTGGGTTCTTCAGTGAAAAGGGATTTGAAATAGGATATGGCTTCAGAGGAGATATCTTCCCAATTTTGGTACCAAATGCTATTGCTGCCCTTTATTTTTTCAATATATATATATATATATATATATATATATATATATATATATATATATATATATATATATATATATATATTATTTTTGGAATATTTAACTACACACACCATGTTTGCCTTTTTCTTGCCTGCCTCTCGCCCTTAAAATAAAGCCCTCTCGCCCGTCTCCCACCTTTCAAAACTATGATTTTAGACAAAATCACGCTCCAGATGGGTTCTCTCTTGTGTTTTCTCGTGGATTCTGCCCTTCCCGGATTTTTGAGCTAAGAACCATGGATTCACCACACAGGTGTTATATGAAAATTCGGTGCTGCCTGAAGAATTCTGGCAAAGCCATTAGTCGAAGTGGAAATAGCTGGACTGGAAGTCAAAGTGGAAATAGCTGGACTCGAAAGATATTTCTTGTGAGTGGATTGTATTTCCTGGTGCAAAGCTGCGAAGACCAACACCATCACAAGCTACTGCCTTTGTGCTAACAGTTGCCCCTTGCATTCTCCAATAGATTAAATACTATTGTTTTCACAGTAAAGCTTCAACTCAGCCGAGTAAATATTGAATATCCAAGTTTTGTTGTTTCAGACTGGTCATCTTGGATCTAATCATCCATAAGAAAACAAGCTTTGAATATCATTGATTTAACTTGCCTTGGCTTTTCTTTTTCACTTCTTTCCACGTATGTGACTATGTGAGATGATTGAAATGCAGGGTACAGTTTCAGGTTCATGGATGAATATTCCATAGACTATATTGATGCACCCATATTTTCTAACTAGCTTTTCTTTCCCGTGATTGTGTCAACATCTGTAGTTAAATGGATGAAGGGATATGTGCACACCTGTGGAGATGGTGTCTAAAGCACATGCACCAATCATATCGAATGGGAAAAAGAACAATATGATGACATGTTCCCAAGAGGTGGGGGTGGGGTTACCAGTGGGGGGTCACGATGAGGAGAAGATGTTAGTGGTGGGTTCAGATTTGATGGACCACTACCGGAGCTGGAAGCGTGGAACAGTATCGAGACCACTACTCTTGCTGAAATAGGAGTTGCGCACACCAAAATAGTGATTGCCTTGATACAATACAAAAGAAAATGAAATGTAGTATCTATTTCATGTTCAATACCAGAATTATAGTGTGCCTATATATAGCTAGATATCAGCACTAAGTGATTACTTACCTCACAAAGACATCATCACCTTTTTACACAACTAGGATACTCCAATAGTACTTTCTACATTTTTATGACAATTATACAACTCATATTTGACAAAACAGCAACAAAAACAAGAGAACTGTGAATTGTGGAAATAGGAACGCACCTGATGCATTTATGAATTGGAATGAGCGGTGATAGAGCATAATAAATAGGAAAAAGAAAGAAGGATGTCATGCATACAAGATTGGAGTGCATGGATAAAGCATGCCTAGATAAATATCATCTACGAATGTTTTTAAAAGATTTTCATTAAATGTGTAATACTTGTAGTATATTTGGACAAAACTAATTTTGTAATATATACTCCTCCGCGCTATAAAAAAGTTTCACATTTTTTATTGTTCGTCCCAAAAAAGTTCCACTTTCTATATTTGGAAAAGCTTGTGTGGCTCATGATTTTTCTCCACTTCACCTCTTCCAACCACACAATTTCACTTTTTTAATCTCCGTGCAAAGTCAAACGTGAAGCCTTTTTACAAGTATTTGACCTTTCTTGAACTTTCAAATGGTATCTGTGAAAAATCGACACAGAACAGCAAGAGGCAGAGCACACCTTTACTATCTTTTAGTTAGTCTAAATTCCTACTATCATAGTTTGCATCTTAGTTCCTAGGTGAAAGATGCAGTTTTTAATGCAATTTTTGGAACTCTATATGCAGGAAATGTAGTGCGTTCTCCCTATGGGGTGATGCATGGGAAAAGTTCCCCTGTGTATTACAATGAGGGTGAAGAAGATGGCTTGTTTACGGGGTTGCCAAAGTAAGCTCTTAGAAATTTATTCAATAACATTTATATTAGTGGAATAGTGGTAGGTAGTGAATAGATTTTTTTTTTTGTGTTTTATGTTCTATATATATGTGTGTGTGTGTGTGTGTGTATTTTTAAGAGAAGATTTTTATTGATTTAATAACACAAAAAAGGAAGGGTTATATCTGCCATAATGGCTTCCTTAATAGAAGGGGGAATAGATGAAAGTGAAATACATTGAGAAAAGAAAATTTTCTTGCTAGCCCATTTGGCTAGATTATGTGCTCCCATATTTCCTTCTCTGTAAATGTGATGCACATTGTTTCCATCTTCTTGGATTGCTCGTTGAACACTTGTCCATACCTCTCGATTAACTCCCGGGTTTTTGTTTCCATGCATTGCTTTTGTGATCGTCTCCGAGTCTGTGTGAGCCCAAATCTTGTTGGAGAAGCATTTGGCCCAATTTAGTCCAAGAATTAAAGCCCATGCTTCTCCTTCTAGAATACTGCTTGCGTTGATGCTCCATGTGCTGGCTACCATATAGTTGCCATGACCGCTGCATAGGATAGCTCCCCCTATCATCTTTGAGTTCGTGAATGCTACATCTGTTGAAAGATGTAGACAGTTTTCTGGTGCTAGCTTCCAACAATGGATTTTGATCTTATGTGTGCCGATCTGAATGGGAGAGAGCACTAGGAAATTCTAATTACACTTGGAAATTCTAATTCGCGCACCTTGAGTCACTTGTATCCTGAAATCTGATTCTTTTATCTTCAATACTTCTCCACCTCTTCAATGACCACACCGCAGCTGTAGATCTCAAATTTTCAACGGAAGCAAATCTGAAACTTAATTGGAGTCTGAGTTGTACGTAAGATTTATTCTTTTAGAAAAAATGTTATTCTTTCTCATGTTCTTTCACGCGATGACTTTAATTTGTAATTTTTTTTTTTGAAATTTTAAAAGATGTATGTTGTTTTGTTTAATTGTTTCATGGACTAGAGTTCAATTTATTTAAAACTCTGCAATTAGTATACAATTAAATAATATGGAATAAAATTAATATATTCTGTGTAAAACAACTAAACAAGAGATGACATGACTATATTATTTTATCAAATGATACATAAAAATATGTAAATAAAGATGAAATTGTTTGACTGTCTAAATAGCAAGTTAAAAGAATCAAATGGAACAAATGAAATTTCGTAGTATAGTTGTATGATTTTGAGTGTGACACTAATTTTGTTATTCAAAATTAGGGTTGATATATGAAAAATATAATATAACATGTCTATATAAATAACTTTTATTCTTTTACTATGTGAACTAAGTCTCACCCGCACTCACAAAATTTTCTAACTGTGACGCATCCGCGCACTTGCCCCCCGTCTTCGAAATCACATTATGTGACCTAGGGTCAGACTTGTGCATCCGACCCCCCCCCCCCACCCCGCAATGGGCGGGAGCCTTTGAGGCACCGGAGTAGTATTGTTGTTTTGTGACAGACTGACAACTCTTTTCATTGTTTTAAACTTTTAATTTCCTCATTTCGGAAATGTAAAAGAAATGATGTGAAGCTTGGAAATTTGAATTTTTACATTGTAAATACTGTCAGAAAGAACCAAAGATTTATGGTAAAGTCTTTTAATCTTTGGAACATATGAAAGCTTTATACCTTGGGTTCTGCATCGGGGGATTAAACTTCCCGCTATCCTTAAATTTTAACTAAATATATTGTAATTAATATGTATGTGGAGTATCCTGGTAAAATTATGTCTTTAATTTAATTTGTAACAAAAATCTCCTAGTATGCTTTCATTTTTATTACCTTAGCATTTGAAAAATAGCACAAATCTTTTGTTGTCTTTCTATTGAATAATGTTTAGTTTCTTTTCAATGTATTGATGATGGTGCGTGGCCATTGTATT
>OOIL02000846.1:646159-658368 GCA_900332095.2 Cuscuta campestris | reverse complement strand
GTGATTGATAAGGATAGTTTCCCCAAAGATGAACTTGAGATAACAGCATGGACAGAAGATGGGCTGGTGATGGCTGCTCGTCACAAAGTATATCGACATCTTCTGGTAAGGAATCTTTTTCTGTTAGACTTGTGACCATATAGAGGTTGAACTATGTCATCTAAGAAATAACATGATGAGCGTGTTTGGTATTTTCTTAATCAACAAGAAATCAGCATCAAATTAAATAAGTCTCAATTTGATGTTTCATAAAATTGGTGATTGGCGAAGCAATAAGCATCAAACTGTTGTCAGAGTGATCATAAGCTGGATTGGAATGTCAAACATACATGTTAGTTGTGGGGAGTTGAGTAATCCATAAGCAGATCCCACTTCCCAATTGCAGTGCCAAATTAGGCAAATATAGGCTTTGAATTTAGAAGCACGTGTAGTGCATGGTCTAATGGCTTGTTTACATTATCCTCATGTTAGTTACTTTTCCCATCTCATAAAAAGACTCTCAAATGTAGAACTCATATAGTTGTGTTTTCAAATTGATTTGTTGATTTAAATAAATTGTAAATTCCAGAAACGGTCATTTGTAATTTACCGTTTTCCACATTTAGATCCACCCCACAAACTAGTACTCCTTGTAGTGTTACAAATTTGAGAGTGCTGCCCACCAACCCCCCCTTCCCCCCCGACCCCCCAAGGTTAACATCGCTTTAATTCACTTTTAAATTTAATGGTAAATTCCAACGAACGTCCCCTGTGAATTAAATTTATTCTATGTTTTAGCCCTCTGTAAATACCAAACTATAAATCAAAATAAAATATATTTTATTTTATAGACAATGTTATTGTAAAAAGTGTTGTCATTATTATATTATACAAACTCTCCAGCTTTTCTTTTCAATAAAAATATTTTATCCCGTCTAACATTTTTTGTGAAAAAACTAAATATTCACTTTTATTATATTCTCAAAAAAAAATGCAAAATGTAAAAATAGACACTAATAAAGTGAAACTAACCCAATATGGAGGCATTCACTCACGAATCAAAAAAGTAAACTTGGAATAAAATAAACACTAATTAGGTTAAGAGTACTAAGCTATTATCAATATTTGTATATAATAAAAATTAAAATATTTTTTTATTTATTTCTAACTTTATTTACAAAGGATCTTTGTTGAGAATTTACTATTTAGAATCTTATTAGATATAATGGAGTGTTAATCGAATGACCTATGGTGGAACCATGGGCGTGTTCTCAGATACGTAAAATCACAAGCAATAGGAAGTACGGAGTATTAATTTGTATGGTATACTATACGTCTGAAAAAACCAAATTACAAAGTACAGTTCGGGAATTTACTCTTAAATAAATCTATGCTTTCATATGATTGTCAGGTCCCACTCCCCAATTCTCATCTCTTAATTTCTTCATATGTCATTAAGAACAAAAAGTGAAGTGATGTTGTGATCATGATGTCACTTTGAATACATTGCCCTCATAGATATAATTGGTAATGATTCATTCATACACAACAGGACAGCCTTGGGCTTTATTATTAACTACAATCATGTCACTTGCATTGAAATTTATATGGTGATGTGGAACCATACTCTTCCCTTCGCCCATCCCTATTAGCAGCATCTTACATGTCAAAGAAATGGACTCTAGAACCATCTAGAGACTGCCTCGTGGTATTCCCTCCAGTGTAGCTATGGACCAATCAATCATGTGACTATGTGAGATGTACATCAAAATTGTGTACACCATCCAAATTCTGCACCATAGGGACACCCGTGACCCATAGACGAGAGAAGTTGTGTTTGTTTTGTACTCTTGTACAAATACATCTCGTTTCTTTCACAAACGATTGTGTATTGCAAGGTTTGGTTTCTGTACACTTGGTGTACAGACAGATTATTGATGGACAAATTGCCTTTCTCTTTTTGAACTAACAGTTTTTATTTTGGATGATATGCCAGGGGGTGCAATTCCATCCTGAAAGCATCATAACCAAGGAAGGGAAAACCATAGTTCAGAATTTCATCAGATTAGTTGAGAAGAAGGAAGCTGAATCTCCGCAATAGAATACCGTGACATGGTAGGTGCCATTGCGGTCACACAGTCCAACAAAATCTGAACTTCACACGTATTACTGAACCGTATTATTTGTTACGGACTATTATTACTACTTAATTGATAAATATAAAAGTAAACTTGATGCTACATTTGATTGAATAGTTGAAATGAATGTCATTTCAATATATTGTATTATATTATACTTGTACGTGGGATGAGCGTGAGGCTCCGATTACACAAGTGTCTTGCTTGATCAGGATATTGACAAGAATAAACCTAGGAGTAACCAACATGAAGTACTCCATTTGTATACCAAGCTAACACAGATATAAAATGTTTGTGCTGCATATACATTTTATATTTGTGTGTCTGTGTTAGCTTGGTGTACAAATGGGGTACCTCATATTGGTGTACTCCTAGCATTGCCCTATTGACAAAGATTAGCATAGGAATTGAGAAAATGTGATCTTTCTTGCCATGGATTTTGCCATGGAGTCAATGCATTGGTTAAGCATTCGTGCAAGGATTGTGGCCTGTGTGCGTGTGATCATGTGGCTGTTGTGTTTTTTGGCGTTGAGTTCGGGCGTAACCCCCCTTCCCTAGCCGAGAACACAACCTTATAGCACCATTATCTATCAAAACCACTACAAGCTTAGCCACTACACTTGCTAACTAAGGAAGTTACTTTATTATAGCATTATATATTTTGGATGCACTATCGGTCCTGAAATGAGAGAAAATTGCAAAGCTCTAAGCGAATACATGTTTTAGGCTTTTACTCCGTATACCGTGTGAGGTACTTCGATTTTTCAATGAGAGCTAAATTTGACTTTTCATGACCAAATATTGCAAAATCTTGACTATTAAATACTTACTACCTTAGTCATTGAGTATTTTTTTCAGTGTTGACTTTTTGTAGTCAACAAAGACCGGTCTTCGATTTAAAATTAAATAAAAAATTACATAATATATTATATACCCGGAGTAGAAAAGATATTGTTTTAAACATATTTTATAATATAAATTAAGTAATACTCCCTCTGTCCTATAATGTTCTTCTCACTCACTTTTTACACAGTCAAATTTTAATTACTTTCTTTACCTATTTTCATTAGGTATTTGATAAAATAATATAATCTTGTCACCACTTGTTTTGTAGAATTTTTGATGTAGTTTTTAAATATATATGAATTTTATTTTTTAATTTTACACCTACAATCAAATAAATTGAATTGAAAATAAAGTCGGTCAAACTTCGTAAAATGAACCGGGAAGAACATTATAGGACGGAGGGAGTATAATTTTGGTATCAATATATAATATAGATTTTATCTTTTTTGTAGTCAACAAAGACGGATCTTCGATTTAAAATAAAAAAAAGTTACATAATACGAAGTATATTATATACCCGGAGTAGAAAAGATATTGTTTTAAAAATATTTTATAATATAAATTAAGTAATATAATTTTGGTATCAATATACTCGGAGTATATTTTGGATGCACTATCGGTCCTGAAATGAGAGAAAATTGCAAAGCTCTGAGCGAATACATGTTTTAGGCTTTTACTCTGTATACCGTGTGAGGTACTTGGCCGTACTTCTATTTTCAATGAGAGCTAAATTTGACTTTTCATGATCAATATTGCAAAATCTTGACTATTAAATACTTACTACCTTAGTCATTGAGTATTTTTTTCAGTGTTGACTTTTTGTAGTCAACAAAGACTAATCTTTGATTTAAAATTAAATAAAAATTACATGATATATTATATAGAAAAAAATCTTGTTTTAAAAATATTTTATATTATAAATTAAATAATATTATTTTGGTATCAATATATAATATACTCCCTCCGTCCCAAAAAATATTATCCATTTTAAATAGTATTTGGTTAAAAAATTACATATTTTGACTATAGATTGTGAGAAAAATATATTAAATTATAATATAAATTTATTATAAATTTACTCAGTAATACTTTATGAAAAGTAATTTAATTTTTTTGTTCGTGAGTGTAATGAAATACGAAGTATAAATTTGAAGGCCTTTATATTAATTACCTCAGGTCCAATACATTTTGTGAGACGACCCTAGCGTAATAGTTGAATACATCTCAGGGCGAGATCAAATTTTTACAAATCTCATAATGTTAGCCTCCCAAATAATCATACTCCCTACGTTTTAGTGTATTTCTCTAATTTGATTTTTTCGAGTTAAATTAGACAAACTTATATCTCTGGGTGTATGCTTAAAATGACTTTTTTCCTATTGAAGAATGGAGTAACCAAAGAACACCAAGCAAACGACCCTACACAATTTAAATATCATACACACAAACAAGAGAAATGCTAAAGTCATAAAACAAAAAAGTTAAAAAATAAACAACACCCCAATTTGCAAGCTATTCAACATTACCACCCAATCAATTTTTTTTAAAGAAAGAAAGAAAGAAAAAAAAGAAAAGCCATTTTGGCAAGTTACAGAGAGAAACTGTAAGAAAATATCAAAAACTACATAAATTAACAAAAGTTAAAAACAACTTGGATCATATTAGACTCAGCAAGGGGTAGCTAGGAGTAAAAAAAATGTGCTGAAAAGAAATTATGCTATAAAAAAGAGAAGAGTAATCAGGATGTTTTAGACCAAAAGTTGATGTTTGGTAGCCTCCATTCTCTTGAGCAAGCCAGCAATCTCACTCTGCATCCTGATCTTCATCTTGTAGTAATCACAGTGTGATTTCTCCAGCATCTTAAGCTCCTCCAGTTTATCCCTCCTCCGTTTCTCAGTTTCCAGCACGCACAAACCGGTCATCTTCTCCGCGTACTCTTCTTCCACCTTCCCACTCTGAAACACAGCCATCCTCCTGATGCTCTCTGCCTCCCTCCGTGCTTCGTCTGCCTTCTTCTCAAACATCATTGCCTCTGCCTCTTTAATGCGCACCACACTTTCCAAGCAGTCAAGTCCTCCTCCTCCTCCTGCACCTTTTTTCGGCGTCTTCACAGACCATTCGTCTCTAACCATTTGGTCATTGTTGTTCATGAATCCAGGAGGAGGCTTTGTTTGTTTATCATTATTATAATGGTTGTACGTTAAGGATGATTTCTGAGCAATGGAGGAAGGAAGGCCGACATTGTTTTTCAGGCCATCTGTGTCTGTTAACACAAAGGAAAAAAAATCATCATCATTAATTAGAATGTTAACCAAACGAAATAGAAAATCACTGACTGTGTTCATATTGCCAAAAGGCTAATATTCATGTTACAAGTAGAATTTCAGATGCTGTGATAAAACTTTCAGAAATGGAATGCACATATCTACGAAATTCCATCCCATGAGTTCAATGAATGGATCATGGTTGCATTATTATGTTCATTGGAAACCTTGAGTTGGTTGACCCCATCACAAGTTAATTAAGTAAAGCCTAGTGATATGAAAAAAAAGTTGGTCCAAATATCATGATGCTTAACAAAATGAAACAATCCTTCGTCCCACTGTGTATCTAAGTTCAGGACAAGTGAAAATAACACGTAAGTTAAAAAATTGTGGAATTGTGTGAACTATATTGAGTGTTAAGTATGAATGATTTTGAACCACACAATTATGACCAAATATGTTATGGGACAAAAATTTTGGGATGGGCCAAAATGGAAAAATGGGGATATGCGTAGTGGGACTGAGGGAGTATTATCTTTTAATTTTCCTTAAATAACATTGCTGCTGTCAGCCAAGATGCAACACCTCAAACCTCATAATACATTTTATTTATCAGTTCAAAGCTAAACCCTGCGGGTGACTGAACCGAGTTGGACAACAACTGTAGCTGAACCGGTTATGAATAATATAAAAAAACATAAAACTAAAGTTGTATGAAAAATATGCAACAACAACAACAACAACCCAGTTGAATCCCACAACAGTAGGGTCTGGGGAGGGTGTGTGTATGCAGACCTTGCCCCTACTCGGAAGTAGGGAGGCTGTTTCCAAGAGACCCCCCGCTCCACCTGCACAAAAATATGGAAGAGAACACAGTATAGCACAGATAAGACACCAAGTACAAGCAACAAGTACAAACAATAGCAGAAGATTCCAAACAAATACAACACACTACAAAACAACCTCTACAACACCGAGCTCCTATCAAGCTACTCTAATCCTAGTTCTCCAAAGGTTCCTATCTAGGGCCATATCCTCAGTCAGGTCGAGAAGTCCTAAATCCTGCCTAATCACCTCCTCCCAATTCTTCTTAGGTCTACCCCTTCCCCTACTTCCCCCGATAACCGTAATTCTCTCGCATCTCCGTACAGGGGCGTCAGCATCCCGCCGTCTCACATGGCCAAGCCATCTCAA
Organism: Cuscuta campestris; assembly: GCA_900332095.2. NCBI lineage: Eukaryota > Viridiplantae > Streptophyta > Magnoliopsida > Solanales > Convolvulaceae > Cuscuta > Cuscuta campestris. The sequence goes on along the minus strand of OOIL02000846.1, from coordinate 651,947 downwards.
CCTCGCTTCCCGCAACTTGTCTTCCACCAGTGCCATACCTACCTGACGTCGGATAACTTCGTTCGAAATCCTATCCAACCTTGTCTTCCCACACATCCATCGTAACATCCGCATCTCCGCCGCATGCAGACGACGCACATGAGTCTTCTTAACCGCCCAACACTCTGCCCCATATAACATAGCAGGTCTGACTACGGATCGATAGAACTTACCTTTCATTCTAGGCGAAATCTTCGGATCACACAACACCCCTGAAGCTAACCGCCATTNGTCTACCTTAGGTACTAGGTGAGAGTCAATCCTGACTTCCACCTCTGATTCTGTATCCCGGCCGCTGAAACGACATTCCATGTATTCAGTCTTGTTCCTACTTATTCTGAATCCTTTAGTCTCAAGGGCAAGGCGCCATAATTCCAACTTATCGTTTAGTCCCTCACGCGTGTCGTCGATAAGCACAATATCATCCGCGAAAAGCATGCACCATGGGACCCCGTCTTGAACACATTGAGTTAGGACGTCCATCACCAAGGCGAACAAAAAAGGGCTAAGGGCAGACCCTGGTGTAACCCCATCCCTATCGAGAAGGAATCTGAGACGCCCCCGGAAGTCCTTACCTGGGTCATAGCCCCATCGTACATATCCTTGATCGCGCGAGTATACACGATGGGAACTCCTCTCGCCATTAAAAATAACTTAAAAAAACCACGAACTTCAATTTTTTCCATTGAAATTACTCCCTCAATCCCAAAATGATGTTTACAGTTTGACTTCACGGAGTGTTGAAAAGTAAAAATTGTGGTTTGCAAATTTTGTAGAAGAGAGAGAAACATTATGAGCCACATATTTCATTCCTTATTGAACACACACAGAGAAAGTGTAAACTTTATTTTGGACAGCCCTAAAAGCATAGTTGTGAATGGCGCTCGCCATTCTCGCCTAAGGCGCCTATGGCTGTGTGGCGACCATGTGACGCCATCTTCAGACCTGGCGAGGCGTTTTACGCCATTCTCGCCAATGGCGGTCGCCATGGACGCCAGACTCTGAGTCGAAAGGCGTTCTCCATGGACGCCAGACGCAGGTCAAGGGTTTTTTAATTAAAAACCTTGACTTTCTTTTTATAACGCGCTGACCTATATCTCGATCGAAACACTTCATCGATTCAACTGCCTCGCCTCTGCCTCTGCCTCTGCCCTCTCGCCGTCGATCGAATTACTCCCTAGCCGACGCAGCCTCCTGCCATCCTCAAGTTCTCCTCAGCCGGCGCAGACCCTCCTCTCTCTCCCGAGTCCGAACAGCGCACATCTTCGCAGACTCAGAGCCGGCGCAAGTAAAGTCCAGACTCCACACTTCGCAGGTCACACTCAGACTTTTTTTTTTTCTACTTTTCTTATTGTTTTTTTTGAATGGTTATTGTTTCTTTATTGTCTTTATATTCTTAATTTCTTATAGATATAATTTATTGTCTTTATTTTCGCTATTTTCTACTTTTTTTTGTTTTCTACTTTTCTTATTGTTTTTTTTTTGTTTTTTGTTTTAACTTTTACCAATAACTCATGTTTTACTTTGATAATTATGTTTGATACAAAGTTAAGACTAAAAGTTTAGACTTAAACTATATATATATATATATATATATATATATATATATATATATATATTTATTTATTTATATTTATATTTATATTTATATAATGTTCGCCATTTGACCGCCCGCCGCTCGCCACGCTTCTCGCCATAAAAAAGAACCTCTCGCCCGCCACTCGCCATTCGCCATTCACAACTATGCCTAAAAGGAGAGTGCAAACTTCATTTTGGGCCAGAGGTAGTATCATTTGAGCTTTATAAAAGTCAAGCAACTAGAACAACTCATATTGCTGGTTCACCCGGTTCAAGGTTTTGGAGTTGTTCAGCATCAGTTCTCAATTCCATCAGTTTTATAGGGTATCTGCACCAGTTTACCGGCTGGTTCTGTAACCGCCAGGTCTGACCTCTGGTCCAGATTCTATTTTCTAATAGCATGGTTGTATTCAAGATAACATGTTAGTGATGTTATTCCTCCATTACCTTTTGTTTTGTTTTGTCATTGCAATAGCTCTCTAGGTTTTCACTAAATGAAGTGTAACATGGTTCCTTTTAGTGAAAAGGTAGCTTTGAAGAAAGGTTTTAGTGTAACGTGCTTTATGATTGAAATCGATGTCTATGTCATAACTCAATGCCTATTTAGAGTATTCACGATTAAGGCTACATATATATTTTACCAATGGTGCAATTTTCCAATTAAGTTTTTACATGAGAATGACCAGTAGATGCCAGAGAAATTCTCCACTCATATCCCAAAACATATTTGGAATAACATTATTTTAAAGTCTGATTTAAGATGGACAAAATGGTCTTTAATTGATCGTCAATGAAACAAGCTACCCACAATAAATTTTAAAAAGAATGAGAAATTGAAAAAAAAACCTTGTAAAATGCCCAGTATAAGAGGATGATAAGAGGATTGAGCCTGGGTACTTACAGTCAAAGAACTGGAAAATGACACTGCAAACATCTGAAGGAGACATAGTCTTTTTCCCAAGCTTAACTAGTAACTCTTCGGCCTTAGCATGCAGTTCCTTGCCTCTAAAATCTTCGCTCCCCTGAAAGATTTTCTGAACGCATTCAAGCTCTTTCATAAGGGTTTCCTCCCCCCAATCCTTTGCACAAGACTTGAACACGTCCTTAACAAACCCAAACATTTCTGAAGCATGACCACAGCCAGGACAGTAAAATTGCATCTCAGTTGTCGCAGAGGGCCCATCATAGCGTGGGCCCGGTTTTATGAGGTTTTTTTGGATGCCACAAACTGCATGGCACCAGTGTGCGCATGCATCACACCCAACCCAACTGCAAGTATTGCTGGCACAGTCAAAATTGAAACACACGGGACACATGCATTCACTGCAGAACCCTCTCTTGGAAGAACAAATCTTACAATCACAGTCCTCAACAGGTAACGGTCTCTTGCAATTTATGTTTCGACACCTTTCGAGTGAAAAGATTTCTACTAGTTCTGCGGTGGATAGATTGATTTTGCTTGATAAAAAGCTTCCAAGACCCATTTTAAGGGCAACCAAAATCTCAAGTTGATTCTTGTGACATTTCAAGAGAGACCCATTTGTAAGGTCCGATCTCCTCTCAAGCCGGTTTTGCAAGCCCAACAGTTCATTTTTCCTATCTGGTGTGGTAATGAGGCTGTTCAAATATTCCTTTGTTGATTCAACCGTTTCGTCAGGAAGCTCTTGAATTACCTGAGCCATTACAGGTAAAGCCTCTGACACAATCTCTATAAGGATCCTCTCAGGGCTGGACAGCTTATGAACTACTCTTCCCTTGTCTATCCCCTCGAAACCTTCTGAATCTTTTACCCTTGAATCATCACCTGATTGACCATCCATCCTAGGCCTCGCGGGCAACTCAGATGGGAAAAACGAGTTGTTGTCTGATTTTGTAGTCATGTAGAAGCTGCTATTACAAGTATCCTTATTCGCCATACCAACACCACTCCCAAAGGCAAAAATTCCACTCCCGTGATTCGACAATACCACACCAGCGTCTCCAATCGGTCTAAAACGGCTATGAACTGACCCATTAGTACCCTCCCCACAATTCCAAATGTGGTCACTCTCCCTCCTATGACTACCCATCGAACACTCGTAATTCTCTGTTGAGTTTCGAGTAAGAGAGCAACTGGGGTTGTGCGAAATCGGGTGCGAATACGAGTACGACAGTGATACAGCTGTGAAATCATTCGAATATGGAGTCTGGGTATTGTTGTTATGTGATGGCTGTTCATGCATGCTCCTGCTAGACCTCAGTAGTGAAGGGAGATATCCATTTGGGATTCGGTTTGACCCGGCCACGGAGAGTGAAACATCAGGTAAGGCCAGAGAAAGGTTCAAAGTTTCAATCTTTGGCTTCTTTTCACTATTTCCTGCCTCAATTTCCTCATCCTCAACCTCCCTCTTAGCGGAATTTCCTCTGTTCTCATTCATCTGGAGAAAATCTCTCTCTACCCATCTGTTACCCTCATCGGTTTGATCCTCAGCAACAACAATTTCTTTACCCTTATTATTTCCCATTTTCTTACAGGGCGCGTCTCTATTTAAAAATCCAAGTTTGGAATTTTCGCATAAGTAGCTCAGAGTGAGCTCCTGATAACCAGAAGACCCAGTCCTCTTGGACTGAGAAACATCGGCACCAGAAGAACAGCCTTCATAGGCGATTCTCATTCTCATTTCTGAGGTTGACTTCCGGAGAAAATCTAAACCCTTTTCTGGACGCGTTTCAGGGTTTTTCTTATCACTCTTTTCATCAGAATAATCAATAGTACTATTATGCTTTCTGTATTGTCTTTCAGATTCGCCGGCGGAATTTTTACTCTCTTTGAGCATCATGCTTGGAACTGATGGATGAATTTGAGAGAAAATTGAAGGCGGGGAAAGATCAGAACTTACAGAGAAATGAAGGGAGTCAGATGCCAAAGACGGAGCCAGTTGGGAAATTTTACAGAATCTGTAGGGTGACGACTATGGTATCCAGCGCTCCATTCCATTCTCTCTCTCTGCAACGGCCGACGGTATTTTTTGGCACCCAAAACTTCAGAATATTTGAGAAACGTCCCCTTAATTTAGCATTTCTTTCTTCCTAAGGCCATCGAAAAGTTTGGGTAGTCTTGAGACCGTAGACCGTGTCCTATACTAGACATTTCCATAAGGTAGTGTTTGGCAACTAGCATTTCATTTCAATTCATGCATTTCAATTCCAAAATTTGAAATCTTGAATTTCAAATGACAAGGGGAGGTGCATGGATTTCAAATTAAGCTTTGTTTTGAATGCAAAGAAGTTGATTCAAATCCAAATTCAAAATGCTTAAGTTTCCCAAACATGGAATTTAAGCCAAATCCGGATTTGAAATCCAAATCCATGTTCCCAAATATACCATAAAGTTATTTCTATTCCAAGGATTTGTTTGTACATTGTAGGTGTGCTAGTCAGCTAGTGTATTGCTAATTTTTGCTAGTGTATTGCTAATTTTTTTAATGTACAAACACTTTATCTCAATTTAAATTTTTGTTAACGTACCAACACTTCGTGCCAGTCTGAATCATCAAAATGTTAGTCAGTCTATACTTTTGGTGTAAGTTTGGGGTACAAATCTTAGTGTAAGTATAACATTGTCCCATTTCGACCACAAGTTTCATTTGGCCTTCAAATTTTTGGAAAAAGTTACAACGGTCTCACACTAGCTGACCTTTTCTGAAATGTTACAATTGAATTGAATTAGGACTAGTCCAAACCAATTACACAAACAAAAAAACCAAACTGATCCGTATAAAATAATACCAATATTTCTAAGAGACTGATCTGTTTAATCTCATATCGTCTTTTTATTGACCATCTAGTGTGTAGTATTGTTTTTAGTCTTTTTAAATTCCTAGGTGGTACAGAAAACTCAAGGCCCTTCTATAGAATGAAAAAGGAAAAAAAGACCAAATTTAGAAGCAGAACATATGTCATATCCATAAAATAGAAACTCAAACGTAAACTCACTAAAGAAGAAAAGTTGAATATGATGAGAGATCGAATAGTTTGCTTATGCAAATGTACATAAGGTGTGTGTGTGTGTATATATATACTCCGTATATATATATATATATATATATATATATATATATATATATATATATATATATATATATATATATATATATATATATATATATATATATATATATATATATATATA
>OOIL02000846.1:628992-641737 GCA_900332095.2 Cuscuta campestris | reverse complement strand
ATATATATATATATATATATATATATATATATATATATATATATATATATATATATATATATATATATATATATATATATATATATATATATATATATATATATATATATATATATATATATATATATATATATATATGAGATTGACTCTAGTGAGATGACACGTTACGGTGGGATGACATGCTACGGTCAGATGACGCAAAGCTCACCACTGCCAACTGCAAAGCTTACCAAGGATAACTACAAAACTCACCAAATTCTAAGGCAAAGCTCACTATATTTTTTCAACACTTTGAATTTTTTTTTGAAAAAATAAAATCAAAGAAAGGGGTGTTGACTAGACTTTGACCGTTGACCGAGACCTTTGACCGCCGTCTGCCGCCGCCGGCCACCACCGGTCCGTCTGCCGCCGCGGCCACCACCGGTCCGTCCGGTCGCCGGCAACCGCCGCTGACCCGTGTTGCTATTTTATTTTATATTAATTTTTAATTTTCAAAATTTAAAAAAAGGTGATTTTTGGTATTTAAAGTGGTGAACTTTACTTTATTTCTAGGTGAGCTTTGCATTGTCAATTGGTGAGCTTTGTAGGGTACTGTGGTGAGCTTTGCGTCATCTCACCGAAACATGTCATCTCACCATAAGGTGTCATCTAACTGGAGTCAATCCCTATATATATATACACACACACACACACACACACACACACACACACATATATATATATATATAGTCTGGGTGGGTGGTTTAGTGGGAGAGTTAGGGGGTAGGAACCGTCGTTTTTACAAACGAAGCACCGTAAGTACCCCAAACGAACTGGTGTAAGCAAATGACACTAATAGCACTAGTGTCATTTTAGACTTACCATATATATATATATATATATATATATATATATATATATATATATACATACATACATACATACATACATATACATATATATATATATACTCCCTCCGTCCCCCTAAGATCTTCTCGTTTTGACTTTTTGCGGTTTTTAAGGAGAGTTGAAAAAGGTGAAAGTTTACCAAAATACCCTTAATGAAAATGGGTGAAGTGTATTAAATAAGGTGGAAAAGGTGTAATAAATAAAGTAAGTGGGGGTAGTTGTGATATTTTAATTATTAAAAAAGGTAATGAGAAGATCTATGTGGGACAAATAAAAAGGGCTAATGGGAAGATCTATGAGGGACGGAGGGAGTATATATATATATATATATATATATATATATATATATATATATATATATATATATATATATATATATATATATATATATATATATATATATATATATATATATAGGGGGCGGTTCAGGTGAGAATGCACCTTGGTGAAAGAAATAAGAATAAAATCTAGCCTTTGGATCTGATGCATCGTGCGACTCAAATTGCATCCTGCACCCATATTTTGAGATAGTGCATTTTTAAAAGATTTTGGTGCATTTCGACATGATGCATTTTCAAATCATTTTGGCCTTAGATCTTATAATCTAAATCACCAAATTCATTCTTATTTCTTTTATAAGATTGCATTCTCACTTGAACCAAAATCTATACACACACACACACACACACACACACACACACACACACACACACACACAAGGCATGGTAACACATTTAAAAATGAAATGGTAGCAAATCGACTTGGTAGTAAATTTGAAGCGTACTAAACGGTTTGAATAGTAATGCTATGATACAACTTTTATGAAAATCTTGAACTGTCACTAACCGCGCCCACCCTAACCACATTGCTTTCATCGAAACAAATACCTGTCGGGAGAGTGAATATCAAGTTTAATTCGCCTATTTACCTATGATGACTATCTTTATACCCGTTAAAAGCGAAACGAATGCAGCTAAATATTGTTCAAAAGAGAAACAATACCACAAAATTTTGTCCTTTTAAGAGAGGAGCTGTACTTAAGCTACGTACAGGGAAAAGGTGACATTAAAAGCACATTAACTGATGTTATTAAGAGCATTAACCAGGATTGCGTTCCACATATTTGTCATCTATATTATGTCTCCTCACTATTCCGGGTTATGCGAAGAACAAGTCTAATTACCAAGGTTCTACGGCACTCAAGGATAGCAGAAAAAAAAAAAACACACACACACACTCTATAAAGGTCACAGACTCACAAATGGGATATTCAAACAAGATGTCCTCTCTGCAGCCTTCCCCAAGCAATGCTTCCATCAACTAAAACTCAGGGTGTAGCACCTGCACGACAGACGCAATTTATTAAGCAAATGCGGAATTTTATCATGAATAATACTCCATCAGTCCCACTTTGTTGTGCGTACTTTGACTAGGCATTGGTATCAATAAAGTAAACAAAAAATGTGGTTGAGGTTTATGCATGTGACAAAAATATTGTGAACTGCATAACACTTATATTACGAAACATGCACGATAAATCATGGTTGTTACGTCGACAGGTCGAGTTGCCAGCGGATAGACTAGTAAGTCAAAATAGTCGATAATTAGTTGATAAGTGTAATATATTACAAATCCTTCCAATTGCAACAAGGATAGCAAGAACAAAGGCATGAAATTAAAATATCTAAAGGGGGTTAAGAACACAGTTTGTTGACAGATGTAATCAAATCAAATAAAAAAACTAGAAGTAAATGGAAACATTATGTAGAGATTGTCCAAAAGGGAAGGTGAAAAGATAAGAGGAGAAGAAAGATTATTTATTATATTAATTAATAAAATAAAAAAAATCACCTCTGCAAACGGACCTTTTTTTCATTAATAAAAACAAAAACAAAAAAAAATACTTTCTGCAGGCAACGGACCCCCCCCCCAGACGCCAGTTGCCCCTTCCCTGCAACACGATGCATAGTAGATGACTACTCCACGACGTAACAACACTTCAATAAATTGGGAAGACCAAAAAGAAAAGCATGCACAACAAATTGGAATGGAGTAATATGAAATTTGATACTCTATATCCCTACTAATCGTCATACTTTCCTTTAATTCCTTCCCAAGATTACCTCTCATTGCCTCTTACAGAAAGCATTATTTGATTCATATCGTTTCTCTATCCTCTACATAAATCTTAATCAGAGTTTTCATTTGGCTTATGTGTTTGGTGACTTTGGTCCAAGCTGGCTTTTATTTAGAGACAGGAGTACATGGGTAAAAAAATATACTTTGGTTGTCCAGGTAAAGAGCAAAAGCATGCAAAAAAATCAAGAGCAAACCTTCTTTACTAAGAGCAGACACAACTCCATTACTTGCGGTGGCGCCTTTTTGGCTCAGCCCCTCTTTGTCTTTTATCATCATCCCACTCTCTATCATATAGTCTATTATAATAAAGAGAATTGGTCAAGGAACCAAATATGCTATGCATTGAATCGAGGTATGTAATATTATAAGGATTATGTTCATAATTTAGTAAACTGAGTAGTAATCGTAGTTATAGTAGCAGCAGTAGGAGTAGTAGTGGTGGTAGTAGTAGTAATTTAGGATACGGATCAGCATCACGACGGGTTGATTTGCTAGTTGAATCTTTTCCATGAATTCTCGGACCTTGTTCCTCTAAGTATCCAGGACGTTGGATCATGACTGATTTACGATCTCCCCTCTCTCTTCCATCATAGGATTGTGAGATATTATTAATCGGAAGAGGAGGAACAAGAGATGATTGTGAAAATTCACCAGATTCTGATGATAAATGCTCTCTTTTTAATTTCCGTCTCTTGGATGCAGCATTGACATCAATGTCCTCCTTCAAAAGGTTTTGTTTCTCTCGTTCTCTCTCCCTCTCCTCCACCTGTAGGCACCAGTGATTTATAACTCTACAGTATGTGAAACAACATTCAATATAAAGCACAAAATTGGCAAACATGTACGCACTGTCAGTGTATAAGGAGTATCAGACAAATCAAGAATCAAGCAATCCATATTCAACAACTGCATGGAGTATAACTGATTTCAATCAAATCAGAAAATCTAAAATAAATTTTATCACGAAAAATGCACAAGAAATACATTATATTAACAAATCAAAGAACATTCAAAGGGTTCGAAATGCAATTGCTCCCTTATACACTTCAGTAGCTTCTTGACATATAATGAAAAATGAAAAAGTTGACAGGCCTCACAGGTCGCAAGAACTACTATTTTGGCCTGAATGAAAAGAAACAACCTCTATGACATCCCGTAACACATTTTTTATGTCTATAGCTTGTATTTCTCCTTTGAATTGAATAGTTATGCTTCTAAACTTTTCCAAATCAGGCAATCATTAGCATTTACACCATGTATCCCATGCAACCCTTCAAAGTTCAACCCTCTCGTTTCCCCCAGTTTACTGACTGAATTGTGAGGAGACATGCTACAAGCCCAACGCTTTTCTGGAGATATATATGCTTCCTCAATTCCTAATTGTCAAATACATTTTGGTTTCACATGCTTTTTAATAGATTAAAGGTGGTGCTACTTATTATAAGAGGTTACCCATTCGAAATAAAGGAAAGAAATAAGGCCAACCAAGTAAAAAGATGAAATTATGGATGAAAAGACACAAGAAAAGTAAAATGTTGTTTTAATTTATGAAAGGAAACATCATTCTGAGACAGCCATATTTTGGTACTTTTTCTATGTTTTACTCTTACTTTGGGTGATTTCTTAACGGAATAGAGCCTTAAGGGTTTGTTTTTTTTGTCTGATTTTATTTTGTTAAGGTCCGATCAGACAGGATAAAAAGCAAAATAGATATTTCAAAAATGCGGCAGCAGAGAACAAGTGATTCAAATATCTTGACATGATTGCATGATAAGCATATACACAATTAATGCTGCTGAGAAAGGAAAGTTCCTGTAAGCATACAAAACAGGTAAGACAGTAGACCATTAAAGGTGTACTTGATAGGAAAGAAAAGCAAACACATTATAATGATGTGATGGAAGCCTTCAATAAATCATAAAATCTATTTGGACGCATAGTATGTGATCAGGTCACAGCTGAGATAACATAGATTCTTTGACAGGCTAAAAAAAGTACCTTCATTGGAAGCCCATCTCTTTCTTCCCGCTTTCTGTCTCGAAAATCATCATCTCTTCTACGTTTCACATCATCCTGAAGTAGCAAAATATTCTCTTCGGAACGCCTCCTCTCTCTCTCGTCATGCCTAGGAGAGAGCCGTTGGCCATGCCTTGAAGATCCCACACGCCTATCCAAATCTTCATCTCTCTTACCAGCATTAATGGATTGGGGAACCAAATGAGGTGGCAAGGGTGGGGGTGGAGGTAAGCTTTGATTATGAAATCGTTCGTCCACATACGATTTTTCTGTAGAAACTTCACAATGACGCAGCTTGCTTCTATCATCTTTTCCTAGCCTATCAAAGTTTCTATCTATGCCTCTCTCAAGAACTTTTTCCACAGATCGCTCCCGAATGTATCTTTCTGTTGATCTATCCCTGGACTTCTCAGAAAGCATATCATCTCCACGGGATTTTTCGGGCCGCTCCAATCGCTCTCGATGATCCCTCTCATGTCTCTCAGTACCCTTATCTTTTGATCTATCAGTAGACTTTTCAGTATGTCTGCTTGTACTTTGGTCTTCTAATACTGCTCTATCATAATCTACAGAATTAAGTTTATCAACAGCTCGAGTATTGATTACCCTTTCTCTTACCTCGCTACCATCTATTTCTTTTGGATCGACCTCACCTTTACGTCGTTTGTTTAGTCTATCAACTTCTTCAGTGGGACTTGTTCTCTTCCGATCAGCAGGCTTGGAAAGATCCTGTCGAGGAGAATGTAACGTACGCGAAGATTGGGCATAGATTTCAGAAGATTCGGTTTCATCATCTTTTCCAGTTGTTTGCCTAGTCTCAGATGACTTTGCACCGACAATCTCAGCTTTTGTTTCATTTCCATGAGTTATAGATCGTGAAGATGAAGTGCTAAAGGATCCAGTTTTTGTTAAACCCAAGTTATTATTGCCTGAAATTGCAGAGGCAACTCCACCCGACCTATTGTCAGATGGATGAAGATCTTTACCAGATCTATCATCTTTGGGAAGGTCCAGTTTTAGCTGCATTGTTTGTGATCCAGATGGAATAGCACGCTTCGTAGTCGCTCTTACCTGCAAAGAGGTGAATGTTTGAAATTCTAACAAGTATGAGCTCTTACTATAAAACTTTAAGAACGTTACAAAAATGAATAGAATTTTAGAAGCAGCCAAGGAGACATATTGAAGATATCATAATAAATAACTTCAACCATGAAAACAGTATAAGCAATCAAGTTGATTAATTAAAAAATGTAAGTAGGCCAACAAAGTGCAAAACCAAAGGATAAAATCTTTTGAATAGTAAGCTTTGAGAGCTTTTTCAATCAACACTAATTCTAACAATGTAGCTTGAACTAGTCTACTTTCCACTTCCAGTAACCTTATGTACAACAGCCACCAATACAACAGTAAAAACCCACAATGTGGTTCATAGCCCCGTGTTCTACTCTTCTCAATAACAGGCCCTCCATCCCCGTTCCGTTCTATCTATTTCCGCAGGATTTACCCTATGTGGGCTCGAAGGTTGTTATGGCGACAAGGAGAGGCACATTTTTGAAAGAAATGAGAATGGTGCATTTTTGTTTGCCATGGTGGACTTTACAAAACAAGTAGTGCATTTTACAAATTTTGATTTAATTACAAATTTGCCACCACATTTTTCCTGACTTTTTCTTCTTATTTTTCAAGTTCTTATGACCCTTAGATCTCACATTCTAAAGCACTACATGCATTCTCATTTCTTTCATAAGATCTCATTCTCACCAGAACCAAAACATATATATATATATATATATATATATATATATATATATATATATATATATATATATTTTATAGATCCTGAAATGTTGTAGATATATATATATATATATATATATGTTTGACTTTTATGCTAACTTTGACCATAAATTGTGAAAAAAGTATAATTAATTATAAGTTTTATTTATTTAAAATTACATTTGATTTGTGGTCAAAGTTAGTATAAAAGAATATATACTTCCTTCGTCCCTACATTGATTAAATGGTTGGAATTACAATGCAAAGATCGCATGTCTTTTAAATAAGGCCATATCCCCGGTTAACTCTTGAACCTATAAGTCATGTCTAATCACCTTGCTTCCAACTCCTCTTGGGTCTACCCCTCACATCCACTACCCCCATCCTCGCACCTCCTCACTAGGGCATCCGTACTTATCCTCAGCATATGCCTGGCTGCCCAAGCTCTCTCAGTTTAGCTTCACCCATCTTATCCTCCATGGAGCAACTCCCACCTTCCCCAGATATTTTTTTTCTGAACCATGTCCATCTTTTGTACGATCACACGTGCATCACAAATAAACCCAAGAACACTGATGTATCCATCGCAAATGCAGCTAAAAGAGTCAGTTTTGACATTGTTATAGCTTTAGATAAATCCTGGACTAAATCAAACTGGCTCATTAAACCTCTTGCTTCTTAGTTTCAATGAAGTTTTAGGAAGTAAATGCAACAACACACCAAGAGTCAAAATGAAAGAGTAAGGTTGTTGACATCTTGACCTCCCACGCCCCAACACAGTTGGGTTTCTATGGGTTTTCGGGTTGTTGTAAAGCCAATAACAATGAGGTATTTCAACTTTACATATTGCAATGACACTGAGAAAGCTATACATTAGACTGAAAAGGTGGCATCAAGGTCTAAGTCAATGAACAGAATAATAAGTGGAGGTAAAGAGAGCTGATCAAGGAAGATATTTCAGTCAATTGTGTCATTTATTAGTCGTCAAAGAGTGACTATATAAATGAGCATGTATCATTAATATAGAAAAAAGAACAATTTTGAACATTAATAATTGCAAGGAACATATTCTCATGCTACCAGTAAAGCATGACAGTTTCACCACAATGACCATTCTAAATGTAAGACTTCTTTAAGGGCTAAAAGATTTACCATACAACAATAAAATGTAATGGAAGTATCACGTAATTTCAGTGCAGTTGCACAAATTTCTGGTAATACCTCCTGGATGGCAGAAGTCTTGGAAACCGCTTTTATGTTGCTTTCTCCAAGCGGCTCATTTGCGAAGTCATCCATAAGTTTCAGATTCTCTGCAGGCCTAGATGTGCCCGATTGGACAGCAGTTGATGGCCTTGAAGATGTATTGTCAGGGCCATTAGAAGAAACAAAAATGTTTTTAGCATGGACAAGATCAGATTTTTGCAAAGAACTCTCTGCTCTGTCTAGCTTCCCATCGCCCATCTTCCCCACAGCAGCATTTCGGCCCCCAACATGCTCTCCCTGAGAGACATTGTTCAAGGCTCCATTCTGTAAAGCAGATTGATTTGCAGCTGCAGACTTTTGAGTCAGTCCTGGAGCTGGCTTCAGTTCAAGATAACCCATTCCAAATTCCTCATCTGAAACCCACAAGGGCTGCATAAGGAAAATACATTACTCTTTGCTTCATGTAAATAGAACAAAGAGGGAAGCAATTTGTTTGAGAAAATTCAGATGTAAACTAAATTGATAAGCTAGACAATAATGAAAGAAAATGATCATAAGAAACCGTGAATAGTGATAACATGAATGTCCATACTTAAAATAATTCTATATTGAGGAGTAGACAGAGCCTTAATGTTGCTTAGTATCTGCATATTTATTTGATGTACCATTCCATAAATGGATCCCATCAAGATCGTGACTCGCTGGAGCATAATCAGCATATTGATCTTGAAATTGTGTTTATTTGAGTTTCAATCAGAGTTTTACTCAGACTAGACAGCATGTTTGAGCTTGACGGTATGGTATCGTATTACACTTAGATTTTTATCCTTAAGAAATAAACATTTTGGAATGAGTAGCCAATTTCTCTATAAGAGTAGGTTGCATGTTGAGATGTATTTGATGTGTGATTTATTCGTTAATAAAACAAAAGTCTACCAGGACATTTTAACTTTTACAGTAACTAATCAAGATTTCATTAACAGCCATAAGATCAAACATGCACCCTACAAAGAACCAAGGTTTAAGAATATTGTGAATGCAGAATCCTGTAAAACTGTACCTTCCTAGCAGCTAAAGCTGAACCAACGCCTGTTGCCAACACCTTAAGATCCTCCCTTTCCTCACTTTTAATTTTACCAACCTGTTTTAAGTAATAACCAATGAAACACTAGTAAATATTAAAATGCTATGTGAAAGAAGTACAGCAGCATAAATTCGCATGGCCACAATAGTTCCTACCCGTTTCTCAAGATTAATCCCACTCTTACGAGTTACAGGGAAGACATTGGATATTTTTGTCAACAAAATTAGGGCATTCCGAATTTCCATGTACTCAGTTGACTCCAAACATTGTATCAACAACCTCGTGATCCTTTGGCTCCATTTCCAATGTACCTTTAGGCAACACATATGTGAGGATATAATGCTACATATAAATATATAAAATGTCCCACATGCTGAAGTTTGGTTACTGAAACTCCAATTCTGGAACATGGAATCAAGTTAAAAACTTAAAAATAAACTACAAATTCACAGTATGCTCCAACTGTTTAACAAATTGCATTAACATCCTGAAAACCCAACTCAACAAATCAATAATTATTCATAAGAACTGTTTGTAAAAGTACATAGGCACTGGGCAGGCTGCTCAAATTCAAAATATACTCCCTCCATCCCAAATTTATCGTATCACTTTTCTTTTTTGGACATCCCAAAATGATGTTCCCGTTCCTTTTATTTTAATGAAAGAATTATGTGGTTCATAATTCTCTTACCTTTCCATATGCTTCAACCACACAATTCTTTGTGCCATTATGAGATGAGAAAATGAATTTGGGACGGAAGGAGTAGTAGAGATGATATTCTATATCTTCCATGATTTTGAAATCCAATGAAGACATGAGGCACAGAATCTGGTGCAAATAACAAACTGTCCAAATGACTCAATTCAGAAATGAAAATTAAAGAATCTCTGAAACAGAAGATTCTATTAAGAAATGTACAAGGGCCCAAAGATTTTACTAATATAGAATCTAGGCGAAAACAATTTGTATATGTTATATGCCCCATACCCTGCAAAATCCAGAGCGCTGGGCTTGACAATGATTAACACAACAGCCATAAGAACAAGATCACTTTCCAGGTTTTCAGGTTCTCACCAAGAGCTAGTACTAGTCATCCACAATTTTAAACTTTGAAGAAGGCCGTAAAAACATGAAACATAATGAGATTAAAATTCTAACAAATCAACCTTGATGAATTGGCTATATGTGACACGCTGGCTGTTTGGGAATCTGTAGTAAACGGCAAACCCTGGCATATTCCCACATTCACGTTCATATATTGCTTCGTCACCCTAAAATAGTGCTACATTATTAGAAAATGCATGCAACAAAAAACAAAGGCTCTAAAATTGATCTGTGTACCTTCCAATAATAGGCTGTCTTCAAAGTTTCATACAAGAACCTTCCTAGACGACCCACTTCATACTCAGTGCAACAACAAATCATAGGTTGTAGTGTTTTGCATATCAACACATCTATGTGGTTAACGGTGTTAAAAAAAGGTGTTCCGAGTGAATGAAGAGTGTTTACAAACAGAGCACAGTATACCGCATCAGGCATACTGAAAGTACAACGTGGAAAGATGCACCGCTGAAGAAATTCCATATTGATTTTTAATGTATCAGGGCAGGAACTCAACCACTTGTCCTTTTCACGGGCTAGACGTCTATGGACAGATGCAACATGTTCTTCATGTTTATGGAGTTCCAACGTCAGACGGTCAAGAGACTCTTGAATTCTTTCTTTATCTTTCTTCCTCTTGGTGATTGCAGAACTAGAATTATCAGATAATTCTTCGAGTGCTTTAAGAGCAACATGTTGCTTAGCGATTTCAGAATCATAACGATTTCTAGGGACATAGAGATCATAAAGACAAAGACCCCAAAATGTAGCATACAGGTCTGTAGACAAACTATTCCATGCTTTTGAAGGTAACATTGTTTTGATTGTATCAAGTAGGTCTTCCCAGCTGAAAGAATAAAATTTCACAAGCTTTATTAATATTACTAGCAAAAAGGACAGCAGTTAGAAAATTGAAGCTAAAGAGTTAAAGTAGGAAAAATGATGGCAGCAATAAAGTTCGAGACTGATAGATTAATGAACACCACAGAAACCATTTTGAACACCAGCTCTAAGAGAGTTACTGCAAACACTAAGATAGCAAAGACTTGCTCTCACAGAACTTCAAAATGTAATGATGAAACATCACAAGCATGTGAATATTCAACTCAACCCTAAAAAATTCAATGCCCGAAATTTGCAAATTCATAGAATGCAGTAGAGAGAGGAATCAGATGAATTTTGTGAACGAATTGGGCATAAAGAATTACAAGATAGGCTTGCGAGAGGAGCCAAGATCCAGAACCATTTTTGTAGAGCCACGCATTGTTTCAGGTTCCGTTCCAGGCATCACATCACTCATTGCTTCGTCATAGTCTAATGGCCAAAACGAATCTGGACTGTTCTGAGATCGAAAGAGCCTCATAACTGGCCGATAAATTAAAAATGCAACCTGAAGAGGTACACTATCAACAGTATTAATAACGACTTGACCAAGTTTTAATTTGAAAAAGAAATAGCAAAACTGTAACTTAAACTTTCAACTTATAATAGGCAAGAACATCGTTGTTTACAAAAATTCAAAAAAGTTTGATACGGAATATATTACCTCAGGTTCAAGATGATAAAGGCGTAAAAGGTCATCCAGAGTTGGAACAAGTAGAGCATAGCTAGTTGCTGGGGTAACTGCACTAGACAAAAACTCCACATACTGGAGAAGAGTACCATGGCACCTATCAAATTGTTCACTGACCATTTTGATATAAGGAACATCAACACTTATGACAACCCTGCAAAACCAAATAGAAAAGAAACTCACTAAGTTACTCTTAGTTTCAAAGAAGAATGTTGCAAAAGTACAACTAAGTCAACCGGCATGTAGGGTAAAATAATGTTGCAAAAGTACAACTAAGTCAAGCTGCCTTTTCGATGTTGGCGGGGACATGAATCTTCAACTAGGTGAGCTCAAGCAGTCTGAGGGCCATGAAGCTATCGTGATTCTAGATATTGTAGGCACATAAGACACGAAGAGCTGGTGAGGGCCATGAGCAGGATGAGAGGGGGGGAAAGCCATGGGACCGGATGAGATTATGGGCAGACTGGGAGACATTGGTTTGTGTGGAGGGAGATGTTTAATGTTATTTCCAAGGCAGCACAGATGCAAGATGAGTGGAGAGAGATGTTGGCGATATATAGTCATCGGCCCACTCTTGTAGACAACAGAAAATTAGGAGACCAGATTAGAATTCGGCCGGCCCTAATGGTTTTAAGCCCAGTTTGTTATAACTTGTTCAGCAAGGGTGAAACCCTAATTAGTTTTCAATATATATATATATATATATATATATATACACACACACATATATATATATATGTATGTATGTGTGTGTGTGTGTGTGTGTGTGTGTGTGTGTGTGTGTGTATATATATAGGGCAAGGTTCCCATGACATTGGGAACCAATGTCATGGGATGACCCGGGGCGCTCCGGTGCCCCGTTCGTAAAATTGACGGTTCCTACCGCCCCTAACCACCCCGGTAAACCCTCCCACCCCGCCCCGACCCGAACACACACCCCCCCCCACCCCCTTCAATTGAACCC
>OOIL02000846.1:585379-628743 GCA_900332095.2 Cuscuta campestris | reverse complement strand
ATATATATATATATATATATATATATATATATATATATATATATATATATATAGGGATTGACTCCAGTGAGATGACACCTTGTGGTAAGATGACATGCTTCAATGAGATGACACAACACACAACACTGCCAATGGAAAGCTCACCAACTGCCAATGCAAAGCTCACCAACTACCAATGCAAAGCTCACCAACTATCAATGCAAAGCTCACCACTTTTTTTAAATAAAAAAAGTTAAAAAAATAACACCACCACTCAACCACCGCTCAACCACCGGTCCACGGCAATAGTGGGGGTCATCGGTGGTGGCCATTGGTCATGGGCGGTCAAAGTGTAAAGCTCACCAACTATCCAACTGTCAATGGAAAGCTCACCAAGGAACAATGCAAAGCTAACCACTTTTTTTAATAAAAAAAAAGCTAATAAAGCAAAGCTCACCACACTACACTACAAAGCTCACCAATGGACAATGCAAAACTCACCTGGAAATAAAGCAAAGCTCACCACTTTGAACCCCAAAACTCACCTTTTTTTTTAAATTTTAAAAATTAAAAAATTAATTAAAAATAAAATAACAACACCAGTCAACCACCGGTCAAGGGCGGCGGAGCAGTAGTGGCGGCCGGAGTTCGGCGGCGGCGGCGGCGACCGGCAACAGGCGGCGGCGGCGACGGCCGGCAACCGGCGGCGGCAGAGGCCGGCGACCGGCGACGACGGCGGCAGGCGGCGGTCAATGCTGGCAGTCTACAGTCAAAGTCCAGTCAGCACCCTTTCCTTTGATTTTTTTTTTGGAAAAAAATTCAAAGTGTTGAAAAAATATGGTGAGCTTTGCCTTACACTTTAGTGAGCTTTATAGTTGTCTTTGCTGAGCTTTGCAGTGACTAGTGGTGAGCTTTGTGTCATCTCACTGGAGTCAATCCCATATATATATATATATACACACACACACATATATATGTATGTATGTATGTATGTATATATGTATGTATGTATGTATGTGTATATATGTGTGTGTGTGTGTATGTATATACATATATGTGTGTGTGTGTGTGTGTGTGTGTGTGTGTGTGTATATATATATATGATCTCCTGTACTTGTAACCATCATGTGGAAGTAGGTCAGATTAGACCGAAACACATAGATATTTTGTGTTATTTATGGCTTTCTTGTTTTCTATTTGTGGGTGTGCCTTTGTTCCTAACAACTGGTATTGGAGCCTAGGTCGTACACACAGATCAGCCTCCACTGCCAACCCTAGCGACTAGGGTTTCTCCGACACATCGGAAGACCATCGAGACAGTCATCTGTCTAGTTGTATGTTTCAATCTATCCTCACGTGTTCTTGGGTCGGATTTTGGGTACTCAAAAGTCAAAAGAGATGATGTCTGATGACGGAAAGATAAGGATAGAGAAGTTTGATGGGCAAGATTTTGGATGGTGTAAGATGCAAGTCGAGGACTTGCTATGTCAGAAAGATCTTCTTTCATATTTGGCATATCAGAAACCCGAGAAGATGAAGGATTACAGAACTTGAGTTTTGGTTAAGCTTCGACGACATAAGAGAGCATAACAGAACAAATGGGTCTTCAGGATCAAAGAAGAGCATAATGGGTCTAAACGGTATAAAGCCCGTTTAGTGGTCAAGGGGTTTCAACAGGAAAGGGGGGTTGATTTTGATGAGTTTTTCTCTCGAGGTGAAAATGACAACGATCAGGTTAGTTTTGATTATTGTCAGCAGAGAGTTTACATCTAGAACAACAACAACACAACCCAACTGAATCCCACAGGAGTAGGGTCTGGGGAGGTGTGTACGCAGACCTTACCCCCACTAAAAAGTAGAGAGGCTGTTTCCAAAGAGCAACTAGATGTGAAAACAGCTTTTCTGCATGGTGATCTAGATGAAGATATTTACATGGCACAACCTGATGGGTTTCAGGTTGTCGGGAAAGAAAAATGGGTCTGCACACTGAAAAGGAGCTTAAATGGTCTTAAACATATATGGTCTTAAACTGCACCTAGACAGTGGTACCTGAAGTTTGATAACTTCATGGAGAGGTCGGGGTTTAAAAGATGTGAGATGGATCATTGTTGCTATATGACGAAATTCAGCAACTCTTACATCATCTTATTGCAATACGTTGATGATATGTTGATTGCAGGATCTGATATGGAAGAAATAAGCAAGTTGAAAAAACAAATGTCTCAAGCATTTGAGATGAAAGACTTGGGTCCATCCAAACACATACTCGGGATGAGCATCATCAAATACAAGGATGGTTCTCTAATCCTGTCCCACAAGAAATATATAGGGATTTTAGGGAAGGTGTTAGAGAGATTCAAAATGAATAACGGGAAGACCAAGCCTAGATGTTCTTAATTGGGAAGTCATTGGAAGCAAACGAAAGAACAGTCACCTAAATCTGAAGAAGAAAGATCAGAAATGGCTAAAGTTCGATATGCATCAAGGTTGGGAGCCTCGTGTATGCCATGGTCTGCACTCGACCAGATATTGTTCATGCTGTTGGGGTTGTTAGTCGATTTTATGTCAGATCCAGGTAGAGAACATTGGGAAGTTGTAGAATGAGTACTTCGATATTTTAAGGGAACCCAGAAAATGGGTTTATGTTTCAGAGGGAAGGATGCTATTATCAAAGGTTTTACAGATGCTCATTTGGGTGATTGTAGAGAGACATTTAAGAGCACTACCGGGTATGTCTTTACAGTGGGGGGAACAGCAGTGAGCTGGATGTCTAGACTTCAGAAAAGTGTGGCGTGATCTACGACACAGGCCGAGTATATGGCTGTTGCAAAGGCCAGTAAAGAACTAGTCTGGTTGAAGACTTTTCTTAAAAGGTTGGGCAAACAACCGTCGGATTACTGTGATAATGAGAGTGCAGTGAAACTTGCTAAAATTTGAGTCTATCATAGCAAGACGAAGCACATAAGGATAAGGTATCACTTTGTGAGAGGATCGATCAATAAAGGAAGAGTCAAGTTGAAGAACATCTCAGGTGCTTAGAATCCAGCAGAGGGGAATGCTTGATAAGCTAAAGCTGGTCTCTCCCGAATAGTGTTGAGGAGAGGGGCAACTAGGGAGATTTGAAGATCAAGGGGGATTTTTCATTTACAGAAGTACAGAGAGGAGCCACAGTTTGGTCCAAAGACTCCAAGTGGGAGATTGTTGGTGATATGTAGTCATTGGCCCAAAGTGGCCCACACTTATAGACAATTGAAAATTAGGAGACCGTATTAGGGTTCGGCCGGCGTTAATGGTTTTAAGCCCAATTTGCTATAACTTGTTCAGCAAGGGTTAAACCCTAATAAGTTGTCTATATATATGATCTCCGGTACTTTTAATCATCATCACTCAATAATACAAACCCTGGTTGGCCCTGTCGATGTAGGTCAGATTAGACCAAACCACGTAAATCTCTTGTGTAATTTATTGTTTTCTTGTTTTCTATTCGTGTGTGTGCCTTTGTTCCTAACAAGAAAGCATGTTGCCCCATTTTATAAATGCAAAGGAAATATCCAGAGCTGCAATAATTCTTGGGGGTATGAAACTACTTCACACCATGAAGGTTTGGGAACGGGTTATTGATTGAGACTCGGTTAAGAAAGGAGTTGAGCATTTCCAAGAATCAATTTGGTTTCATGTCTGGCCAGTCAACCATTGAGGTCATTCATGTGTTGAGAAAAGTGATGAAACAGTATATGGACCATCACATTGTGTATTTTGACATGGAAAAGGCTTACAACATGGTCCCTAGGCAGATCTTATTACAGGGGTATCAATTGCTTATATCCAGGCAGTTAATGACATGTATGTTGGGGCAAACACCAGAGGAGGTTGTTAAGTGGTGACTTTGACAACTTCCTAGTGGAGCTGGGGTTACATCAGGAGTGTACCCTCAGTCCTTTTTTACTTGATTTGGTGATGGATGTTCTAACATGCCATATTTGAGGGAGGTACATTGGTGCTTGTTGTTTGCTGATGACATTGTTTTAATTGACGTCGACAAGACACGAGAGGGACTAAATGATAGGTTGGAAGTACGCCAAGAGATGTTGAAATACAAAGGTTTTAAATTGAGCAGGACTAAGACTGAGTACGTGAGATGATACTTCAGTGGTAGGACGAGTGAGTTGGAAGTGAAAGATAGGATCACTTCGCATCAAGTTCCTAAGAGGGACAAAATTCAATACCTTGGATCCATCATTATGGGGAGGTAGACGGGGATGTTTCCCAACATATCGGTGCCGCTTGAGCAAAGTGAAAACTTGCTTTAGGTCTCCTTTGTGAGAGTAGGATATTGGCAAACCTGAAATGAAGGTTGTATTGGGCAGTGGTCAGACTGGCTATGTTGTATGGGAGATGAAGGATGCTCGTGTTCAGAGGAGGCTGAGGTAAATGTGTGATCATGCAAGAATGGATAAGATCCGGAAAGAGGATATTGAGGAAGGGTGGCGTGGCCTCTGTGAGGATAAACTGTGGAAAGTTAGACTAAGATGGTTTGGACACATACTGAAGAGAAGTACGGAATACGGATGCCCCAATGAGGAGGTGCGAGAGGCTTGAGGTATAAGGAGTGAGAAGGGGTAGACATAGTCATAAGATAAATTGGAAGGAGATGATTACATAAGACTTAGAACTTCAGGATCTTACCAAGGATACCGCCTTAGATATGAGCATCTAGAGGTCTAGGATTAGGATGGTATAGGAGTCTTTTGGGCCTTAGTTGATGGTTTCTTCATGTGTGTTTTTGTACCTTGGCGTGTAGATTTTTATTTGAATGTGTGTCATGTTTGTGTGCTTTTTTTGTTTGTGCTACTATCTTTTGTCGGGTGTCTCTTGGAAACAAGATCTACATTTGAGGTAGGGGTATAGTCTATCAACACACCCTCCCAAACACCACTCCTTCGGATTTCTACTGGCCCACTGGGTGTGCTGTTGTAAGCTATAAAATTTATTTCAAAGAATGTGTGCCCAGAAAAAAAATCTCTCCTACAAAAGATCGTACATACCATGAAACTCAAATGGCAAAAGAAGTTTGAATAAAACTCAGGTTACTCAGCTACAACAGTTTTGGGGGATCAGTGCCCCCCCCCCCCCAAGCAGTAACCTTACTAGCTCAAGTGTAGGATTTTAAGCACCCCACAAAACGACATCCCATACATGTCTCTAGATTTGTGATACAACATTAGTAGGAGTAGACTGAGAATCTTGGACTCGCTCTTGGCACCCTTAACACTAATGCTTATAAACAACACCGACATGATACATTTCGATATAACCAACAAAACAAAACAAAAAAATGTGTTTCTCCCTTGGCTTGAGTGGTAGGGGGGCCACCCCCAAGGATTCTAGATGGGAAGCTCACATAGGTTTGAACCCTGGCAGGGGCGTTGATTCTATGCATTTAAACAGGTTGAGAAAGAATACATGAACAGATACTACATTCTAATAGAGTCAGTAGTACTAAAAACACACAAAAAAATTGTCCTTGCTTACACAGAACGGTGTTGAGCAATGAGTAACAAAAGAGGAATTGCCAACTTTGGTTCTTCTTTTGAAAGCAAAGCATCTCTCAGCCTATTGGTGGATTTGATCAATGCCTGCAAACAAATGCAAAATGGTTACTGATTCGAAATGATATTCTTAAAGAAAAATCTTATTGAAAGCATAATAAAATGTGAATTAGTTCAAATATTTTTATTTCGTAAAAGAGCTTATTTGTTGATATCAATATTCAGTGTACAATAGCCTTATTTTTCTAATGAGAGTAACGGCTATGTAATGAGATCGCATTGGAGAAAGCCAAAAATATTCGCTGCTGATTTACTGATCGGTATTACTTTAGAAGCAGGGTTGACTCTCAAAATGACCAAACAACTATCTGAACCTTATTGTTCCTGGTTATCCCATATGAAGTAGCTTGATATCGAAGGGTTTCACTTCCAGCCATTGCATCCAGTTCGTCTTCTGTCATGTTCTCTGTGTATTGAACATTGGCCATTTGCTGTATAAGCTCCTGCACATTTTTATAATTTAGATTTAAGGTAAAAGAAACAATGAGACTGGCATGTAAAATGAGTGTGCTAATTTACCTGAACAAAAAGAAGCTCAATTCCATTTCCTCTCTTCAGCTGATTTACAAGATACTGGAAAAGACCTCTTAGTTCCATTGATGGGTATTTTTTACACCTGAAGAAAGTAGCACGGATAAAACAGAATGGTGGTCACGCAATCTGAAAGTAATTTAACGCGTATATACTTGAAACTAATCAATTGTGTAGCAACGTTACAGAAAAAGCAGACATTACAAAAAGTATAAATTAGATGTAACAACCCAATAGTTTTCTTAATAGTCCATGTCCATCAAAAACTTTGCATAGTTCAAAGAGACTAAAGTAACTGTATTAGAACAGTTTAAAGGAAGTTCACACTCAAGAGAAACGCAAAGCTTAATTGTACGAGGGTATTTTAATTAAATGGAAATCACAGTTAAGTTCGCTAAGAACTGGCCTGAAAATCCCTCTTGGTGATGAAGGTAAGCCATCTGGGCCTTGAAAAGGCCACAGAATAATACTGAACACGTAAACACACACAAAAAAGGAGGAGGCTAGAAGTTGGTCACATTGACGTTCCCAATAAATTGTGTTTCTTCCCACAAAATGACAGTATGACCAACAGATAATCATTTATCAGTTCTTAAATTAGCTATCTATAATATTATATCCACAACCTCACTGATATTAGTAGTGCACATGATTTAAAAAATGAAGGATAAACTCGGTTTCATCAAAACAGCAATATAAATGAAACAAAACAAAAGCTGATATTAATCCTAAAATAACAATCACATATTCCCTCTGCCCAAAATACTCAACTTTCTCTTTAGGAAAGGAATATGTGGGCAAGTGGCAACACAACATTGCTCTCTTCTAAACAAATTCCAACCACACTCTTTAGCTTTTTCTTGTCAATTTTTATCTAGAACTGTGTGCCAAGTCAAACTGGGCACTAAATAGGGACAGAAGTACAAAATAAGATAATATTAGGTGCTGGAACTCATTTTTTTAAAATATCTCAGAAATGAACTAGTGTATCTACTATCTAATGAAAGACTTCTCACTCATATATTGTTTGAACATGAGCAGCAAACTCAGGAACTTTTGAGATGAATCCAAGAAAATAATTCCAATGATAAGCAAACACCCGGACAAAAAGAGCACAACTTTCCAGAGGAATGTAATCAATCATACTAGAAATAAAACCAATATCAAACTCAAAGTATCTATGACCCCCAAATAGTGATCTGCCACACTTCTGTAGAAAGAGAGCAAATCTTCAATTGTGTAACCGTGCTTTATGGACTTCAATAGATGCTCATGCTCCATGACATACAAAAGCAGATCAAACAAACGAGTACAGATTCCCAGAACTTCCTATTAGTCTTGGAATATCCCCATGAAGAGAAACAGCATAGGCCCCAAACTAATCTAGATAGTACATATATCAATCTTAGCTCTATTGTTGATCAAGAATCTAGAGTTTAGAGACCATGTCCTAAAAATCTGCTTTCTCGTAGAAGATTGACATTGTATGCACAGAATCATACTACAAATGCAGAAGGAATACCGGCAGTGGAACTGAATGACCAACAAAAACATGCTATGCCCAATTTCCTTCCTTTAAACAGAGCAAATCTTCAAGTGAGTAAAAGTGTTTCTCAATGGACTTCGGACTGAATATCATATTTTTCAGTATAGAGCCTACGTGCATGCAATACTAAAGGATCACGGAAGTATCGGCCCCTGCAATGTCCTACTTTCTTGGCAAAACTTCAGGTTGAGTGCACCACGGAATCTACATGAGAAGTAACCAGCCATTCGAAATCAATCTTCGCAACCAAGTTCAGACTTCAGACCCATTGTTTATCCCGAGTCTCTAGAGTCTACACATCAAATCCTAGCGATTTGCAATCATGTGAAAGATTTGTACTGGAATGCCCAAAATTTCAATCAAACAATATTAATCACCTCTCCAACAGATGCACTACAAACATTATAAAAAAGATTTAAGCTATAAGTGAAAGGTTTTATGTTGAACAACCAATAGACTTCTCACAGGCTGTAGTGACATGCTAGTTCACTTGATTCACTACAGACAGGATAATCTTCATATTGCACACATTCTGAAGAATGAAGTCCTCAAGTATTCATCACTTTAATCCTCTGAAAGGCAAACATCATTGGAACTAGTTTTTCAACAAAAATTTCTGTTGTACGATGATGTATGAGGATCCTTCATAATCCTTCAGATCTTGATCTTGAAACAACAACAGCCCAATAGAAACCCACAAGATCTTGATCTTGAAACAGAAAAAGTAATTCAACGGAACTTTTTAATTCTTGAATATGGCCCCATCCAGCAGAAACTTATTAACCAATAAGATCTTGTAACCTCTGTCCCGTTATCCTACTGTAACTCATTAGCGAATTCTTATTTTTGAAACCTCATTGAACAAACAAGAAGCCAACGATATGGCAGTTGATGTAAGAGGCTAACAAAAGCCAACCCAGGAAAATCAGCAAAGGTAGGATCTCCTCCATCCACCCAGCATCTTCAAAGGTTAGTTTGCAACCCCCAATGCTGGGTGTACTCCGTGAAAATCTAATTATTCTGCACAAAGCAGTTAAGGCATAGCACAGTTACAGGCTAACAGTAAAGGTCAAACCAGAACATCAAAACCAGATTTTGCTCGGGTAGTAGAGTACAGGCTAAAATGTTTTTCGGGTTAAGTGTATTTCCAAGGGAATTCAAATAAATTATTCGAAGGGAATAAGTGCCAGACTACAACAAATGAGAAAAAACTTAATCAAACATATGAATTTTTGCACAATTGTAGCAGTCAAGGTAGAAATGGCAAATGAATGCAATAAGCAACAAATTCAGGAAGCTAACAGACCAAACATCAGTTAATGAACAGAAAACCCAAAGGGAGAATTATATATGCCGATGATGAAAACCATTGATAACTATCAGAAAAATTGAGTGTACATACAGATGCCCCCAAAAAGATGCCAAAGACTGGAGCCAATCCGACAAATTTATGCCATCATCTTTTAGCTTATCACGTCCACTTTGTGCCAGGCGCTCAATTACAACATACTCCAAAATATCATACTCCAGCTGTTTCAGGAAATGAAGGAATAAAAAAAATTATAAACAACCCAAATTTACAACAAAAAAATGAAAGTTATTTTTGTTAAGTAATATTCCCTCCGTCCCTAAATGATCTTCCCATTTACTAATTTACAGGGTCAAACCATATTCTTTTCCTTACCTATTTTCATTGATCATTTGATAAAATAAAATAGTCTTGTCACATTACTTGTTTTGTAGAACTTTTGAACTAGTTTTCAAATATATAAATTTTATTTTTTAATTCTACACCAATATGTATATAAACTAAATTGAAAACAACTTTGGTCAAATATCGTATTCCAAAACGGGGAGATTGGATAAGAATGGAGGGAGTATAAATTAGAGCATCAGATGTGTGTTTGTGTGTATGAATGTATTTTCAAAAAGTCCATCCCTCCCTCTGTGCTTTGAAAATCACCATACAACGTCTAGATCGTACAGTGATTTTCTGTTTTTTGTTTGAAAGCATTTAACAATTGTAGGCTTTGTAGCAACCATATTCTTTTTCAACTTTTAGGCAGCCTGTCATCTCTCATCTCCCACTCTGTCTCACTGCGCGACTTGAAATTTGCAAACAACACCGGTCTCATCTCCTTCTCACCGCTCTCATCATTCCCCAGAGCCTATGGGCTAGCGATCTGCCAATCCTCTGTAGTCTGTACTCTACAAATTTGCTCATCTGCTCTTTGACACAAACCGCAGGTAAAATTACGCCGACGTCTCAGCCTTCTCAAAGTAGTCCTCAAAGGCATCTTCCAAGGGCAGATGGCCAATTCATTAATACACTATTGTCCAAATTCGCAATGTAATTTTCTTATTCTGTGTATAAGAACGCTATGAAATTCTGAATTAGTTTGTTACTCTTCTAATTCGCTTATTTATTTACTACACTGTTCATTCTGTAGTACTTATGTATTTACTATTTTTCACATACTTTAGTTGAACTTCAAGTTTTGAGGAGGGGAATTTTTAACCTGCGTCAAGTACTTAAATGCATCAACAACTGGGGTAATCATATCCCTATAAGCCTCTATCTGCATAATTCAATCAAGAAAGGGTTATATCAGCAGCAATTTGCGTGATACTTAGAGAAGTACACCTGAATGACATTCTACCTGCTGAACAATCGTCCTTAGTACTGTCATGGGATTGGCATGAGCTAGCTTAGCAACCATTCGAGCAAGTTGTTTAAAGTTTTCTTTGGCAAGGCGCTTTAGAACCCTTCTTGTATCCAACTGTCATGGCATTACATTATACGAGAGTTAGTCGAGTAAAACAATGAAGCTAAAAGCTAGAAATAAAATAAAGCATTAAGCAGTTAATACCTTAGCTGTTTGCCTTGCAGTGAAAAGCATTGGAAATTGTTCATCATCTTTTTCCCACTCACCATATAGACGATAACGAACCTATAGAAATAATATTAGTCAAATCAACAACAAATACATGAATTTCAAACCCTGGCAGCTGTAAGCAGACCTCATATGGTAAGAGACTAAGTAGTTCCCATATCTCTTGCCCAACTGCAGGATTTGCTGGTATCAACTGTAAGGATGGAAGTAGACACGTCCCTAGTGCTTCCTCAATTCTTAACCTAGCATCCCTCAAATGGGTACGAGGAGTGCGGTTTTCGGTAATTGCCTCTTGAGCATTAAAATCCCCACCACTGTTGGCAAGTTCACGTGCACATATGTAGTAACCCCTCAACACTCTGCAAACCTGCTCTTTAGAAAAGCAGAGAAGTGAAAAGATGACTCTTCTGTTTAACAAAATTTGGAATATAAAAGAGTGAAATGAAGTGAGTGAATAGTTCAGACCTTCTGCAGTAATGAAACATCTCGATAAAGATAAGGACCAACAGTAGCAAGCATCTCAAAAAGCTCTGTTGGAAGATCAATGAAAGAGATACTGCCAGATGAATCAGTTGCATCTATCATGCTACTACCAGCTCCAATAGCCGAACTGAGAATCTGAGTTTTGCAAAGTAGGCCATACCCCGGCAAAACTGATATTTCAATAAGCCTGATGATATACAGTTTTAGCATCGAATATTTATGATATGACCATGAGAGCATCCCAACAAAAATAGACATGGAAAAAGTCCAACAACCTACCTAATAATATCCCACAAAGTGAGGTCTGAAGGTGGGTGTACAGAAACCTTACCCCTACCTAAAAATGATAGAGTCAATTTCCTAAAGACCCCCGGGTCCAGCACAAAAAAATGAGCACCAACATTGCTTGTATCATACACATGCTTACAACAACAGCCCAATAAGGTCCCACAAGTGTGGTCTTGGGAGTGTAGGTGTATGCAGATCTTACCCCTACCCAAAAGACATTTGACTCATGAAAACAAAAATTACATGTTTGCACAATCAAAATTTAATGGAAAAATTAAGGAAAAAGAACTACAGAGTGAACAAATACCTACGAAGGCATCCCTCTAGCCCTCAAACAACAAAGTCCCAGACCAGATTAACCTAATACTCCATTCTTTGACTTCCAAACACTCTTATAATACACGTGCTGACGGGGCTACTAAACACAAAGCAGATCCACACTAAAAACTGATAGAAGTACACATCTTATTTATATGAGCCATATAAATGTGATCACATTACACCAGTGTAACATAGCAATACAAAATTATGTTTTTTAACTAAACTTTTAGAGAAAGAAAGATTCACCTAAGCAACCCACTGCATATTTGCATATGTTCCACTGGATTAAGAGGTGAGAGGCGATCAAATAGCATATGAGCATGATGCCTGACAAAAGAACAAAAAACAATAATAAGGAAAGAGAAATGAAGAAACATGAGAGAAATAGTTGTTCTATTGAGCAAAGCCAAAGTACAATAGAAGACAAAACAAAATACTCCGTTCTTAAATACTTTGCATACTTTCTCTTTATGGACATTTCATTTTACTTTGCATATTTCCACTTCTAGCAAAGACCCACTCAATATTTTAGTATATTAATCCACTCCATCCAATACATCATAGCCCACTATCACATTGCATTTTACTTTACCACTAAACCCATTTAATGTACCCAAAGCACTTGCTCATACTCCACCCTTCTCCTTCCCATTTCTACACCTTTTTCTGTCCTAATTAAATAACTTTACACACATTTACATTCCACTTTAACCCACTCTTAAACGTGTCGGTCAATATTATGCAAGGCTCTTAGGAATGGAGGGAGTAATATGGAAAAAAATCATATGACAAGGACAAAGCAAAACCAATGTTCGAAATTGCGTATTGCAGTTTCGAGGCTTTTTCTTTTCATGGCATATTGGGTAAGCCTCTAGGCGTTTTGAGGCGTAAGCCTCAATCTTTAAATTGAAAAATATCCACAAAACAATTTAAAACTAAAGATAGAGCATAATGTAAAACATAGATAATCCAAAAACATTTAAAAAGTATATTGTCAAAGTCATACATCACAAACACAACAATGTCTAACATGGAATAAGACATAATATTCCTCAAAGTGTCCGAGTCAATTAGCACAACAATTATCAAAGAAGAACAAAAAAGGAGATTAACACCAAAAAAAATCACAATATCCAAATACTTGAAAAAAACACCAATTATAAACTCCAACCGTAAAAAAGGAAAATTGAATGCTACTGTACTTCATAAAACGATAACCAAAAAAACTACTACCTCCGTCCCACTCTCTTTGTCCACTTTTGACTTTTGGAACTGTTCATCTAAGCACTTTGACTCATCAAATTCTTTCAATGTGTAAGCCTAAATATAGTCATGTGTGATCTTGTTTGATTTGTCTTAACATATAGATTATTAATATATAATTTCTATAATTTTTTAATATACAAATTATAAGATAAAATGGATTAAAGAAGTGCATTGGATGGTGTGTCAAAAGGTAAGTGGACAAAGAGAGTGGGACGGAGGGAGTAATTTTAAATAAATTTATCAAGATAATAAGTTAATAGAAGATTATAAATTGAATCGTACAGCTGGAGGATTTATAATCGACTATTAACTTATTATCTTGATAAATTTATTTAATTAGTTTTTTTTGTTATCGTTTTAGGAAGTACAGTAGCATTCAATTTTCCTTTTAACGGTTGGAGTTTATAATTGGTGTTTTTTTTCAAGTAGTTGGATGATGATTTTTTTGGCTGTTAATCTCTTTTTTTCTTCTTTTTTGATAATTGTTGAGCTAATTGACTTGGACACTTTGAGCAATATTATGTCCTATTCCACGTTAGACTTTGTTGTGTTTGTGATGTATTACTTTGACAATATGCTTTTTTAATGTTTTTGGATTATTTATGTTATGCATTATGTTCTATATTTAGTTTTAAATTGTTTTGTGGATATTTTTCAATTTAAAAATTGAGGCTTACACCTCAAAATGCCTCGAGGCTTACGCAATATGCCATGAAAAGAAAACGCCTTGAAATCGCAATACGCAATTTCGAACATTGGTTCATACAGCACAGAACAAGTTCTAATCAAAAGCAAGAAGACTTCATCAAAGTACACCATGTTTCTATACATGAACCCCAGACCTAGATGCTAGAAGCACCAGTTATTGTAAGTTGGCTCTGCTAAATATAAAAAGTGTATATGTAGAAGTTGTTAGTGGATAAATCCTCTTACAAAGTAAATGCGGATATCAAATATACATTAAGAGATTCAATAAGAACCAGTAAGGCATGCACAACTAATGAGAAAACATTGCTTACTACTATGGCAAAGGATTGTCTTCTTTGATTGATAAAGAGAAGAATTTAGGGAGGTGTTCTAGAAAATATGTGTACTCTATACTATATTCACAAAATAGAAGAAATCCTTAGCAAGAATTTTAGAAGCGTGGAAGTTAACCACATCCTTAGGTCAATGAGTGAAGTTTCCCAGCATTGGTGAGGCACACATGATAATCCAACCAGGATTATACTCATATGAAATGGGCCTTGATCTCATTGGTATTTGCACAATTCTTTATCTCTTCTTAAACAATTTGAATATAAGCTTTACTATATATTACCAATGTAGAGGATGATCATCTTAATTTGCTTACAAGAATACAATGGTAAGGGCCAAGCCTCCATGCAACCCTCCACTCTTATATCTATTTTCCAATCCCCTTCCAACCTACTTCCCACATCCGTGGTGGGTTTAGTTGAGGGAAAAAGAAGAACATTATCTCTATCCGTCTAGATCTGATATATGTGATGAAAACTTTACAGTCAATAGAGCAAATAGCAAAGAAGATTTAATGCACAAAAAGTGCAAGCACCTATCACTAATGTATGGCCACACTTGAAATGAAATTACACATAAATAAGAACTCCAAAGCAGTACATGATAAAGGTATTCGATATTAAAAGCATACCAATCATCTACAGCAAGAAACCCCATGAGCAGACCTAAAGGTTGACTATCTTGAAGTTCTGAGGATCTTTCAGCGACTGCATCCAATTCGGCATCCAAAGCAGAATACAGATCGACCGTAACATCTCCTTGTTTTTCCTCATCCATGAGATCTTTTCCAGTTGCAGCAAGATTTATTCTTCCTATCTTGTTTGCCTGGTAAATGTTCTCGAAGTAAATGCATACTAGTATACTACTATGAAATAAATAACAAAAGCAATTTGTATCACGTGTAAGCAGTAACAAGAGGCAAATAGTGTAAGGTCTTCTACTCTTCAAGGATGGTGATACAGCCGAGAAAAAAAGCAATTAACACAACAATGACAAAATCAGCACAGCATGTTTATCAAAGCTGGCGCCATATATAGGGTGCCTGGTGCCACATGGGTCCTGGAAAAATAGCGAGTGGCCGACGCTGGCTATCCCTAAAAACCAGCACCAAACATACCTTATTCATTTTTTGTGTGAAGCATGAAAGCCACATACACCATGGTCTTATTATTTTCTGTTCATTGAAGTCCAAACCATATCCAATTTATTTCACCCATTAAACAATCTTCTTTAGATTTTGTTGAAGATATCTCAAAAACTCTTAGTGGCTTCTCAAACAAACTCTTAGTGGCTTTCCAAAAAAAAAAGGGAACAAAAAAACCCAAAAAAAAAAAAAAACTCTTAGTGCCTTTTCTAAACTCATGACATGTATCTCCATCTTGCAAATTCACACAAGGCTAGTGTTTACATTGGAGGCATCTGTTACAACTACATCTGGGCTTCAGTAACACTACCTGCACCAAGGGAAGTTGCAAGGCCAAAAGCTAAGAGGAAATCTATACTTTTCACTCTGTTAGTAACATGAACAATGAAGGGTGGTTTATGACACTAACCTAACAAAAACATTAAGGGAATAATTAAAGTATACCCTCAAAACATATCTACCACTTGCAATTGGCTACTCAAAACATAATTTCCATTGCCACATCAATCTGGATAGTTGCCACAGTTTTGCCATGCCCCATGACAACTATGCACTGTTGTTGTACATTTGTTCACTATTTGTTTAGTCAAATAGACCAGATATGGGCTTCAGTATGAAAATGAAATTTTGATTCCAATCTGAAGCAACTTATGGAGTTTATGAGGATCTCGGGAGTATGATAAACTGCAATGGAAACATATACTCCCTTTCTATCACTACTTTGGAACATGGAGAGTGGCATGCGGATTTTAAAAATTGGGATTATGTGGTCGATATAAAATTTGTAAACTACGAATTTATTTGAGCCAAAAAAATAAACATAAAATATGGTATGGGACAAAAATCTTGAGGCAGCCCAAAATGGAAAAAGGGGACGATAGTGGAACGGAGGGGGTAAAGAATCCCTAGAGCTGGGAAGTACTTTACACGAAGAAGATGATGGGAATGAATCATCCAAAAAAGCCAAGCAAATGTGGTGATGGATAAAACAAGGAGAATACATTACCAAGTAGTAGTACTAAGGTATCGGTGGAAATCAAGCATCACCCAAGTGATTAATGATGAAAAAGTTGCAGGATCTATATAGTACATATTATTTACCTCCTCATGTCTCTTTGCCAAGGATGTGGAATAATGCTTAAACGCCTCCTCATCCTTAGGAAGTAAATGCACATATCTGAAAAGAAAATGCATATATGCTTAGAAAGCCGGTATAATTTGAGAATAGCATGTAATAAATGGATAGAAGTCGCCCTTCGCGCCTGCCTCATTGAAGCCTCATCTGAAGAATAGAATGGTGACAGAAGGCCCCTGCCTCCATATAATGAAGCTTTATTTGTACCCGAATTCAAGGAGAAAGATGGGGACGAAATGCCCCCTGAAGGCGGTGGAGGAACTGGTGATGAGGCTTGTAGTGTCGGACTGCTGGCGTTCAAGATGACCAAGTCTCTAAAAGCTTATTAATTTAGCATATTGATTGAACTTTTTCCACAAAGGCTGACAGCCAAAAGGAAGGGTAATTTGGGAACTTTTTTCTATCCTTTCAACTTCTTGGTTCATGTGGAAAAAAGAAAGTCGACAAACAATCTAGGACGGAGGGAATAAATCATATCAAGAGTGATGACAATGAAAAGGTGTTCAGTTTCCCAAGAAGGGATCTACAAACTGGGTTGCCAAGAGAAATGAATTTCGATGTAAACCCTTGATCTAACAGTTTGACTAAAATTACTCTACATGTAGAAAAAACTTGTAATAAAAATGAATACACAAAAGAGACCTACATGTTATCGACATCAATGAAATCTTTTTTCACCAGCAACGCAGCAAGCTGATAGAGACCATATGGCACATGATCATGAACGTCCATCCGCTGGTAGTATTGAAATTTATGACCAAGAATTTGAGAGGCATGAGACTGCAAATTATCATGTTGTAGTAGTTAATTCACATAATTCCTTGAATGGAGACAAAAGAATGGCCACAGAAATGAACCAAAATTACTATACAATATTCATACCTTTGGAAATATAGGAATGAGGTCCAAGAATACACTATTGTTAGGTCGAAATTCAAAAAACTCCAAAACCTAACACATTATGAAATAAGAACCACTCAGAAACTCGAGAAGGAATTCAACGGGTACAACAAAAAACTAATAATAAAATAAGCAGAGAACTTACAATGTCAAAAACTCTGTTTGGATCCAGATCAAAATGTCCAATTAATGACTGCAGAATATAACAGGTCAAACTAGAAACATGGTAAACATAAATACAAGAGATACTGTGTTCAAATTTACACCTTAATTATTCCAACTGTTGCATCTGAAACATTTTGGTTAGAAGCTTCGGGGATCTGGCAAAGTAAAGTAACCTACACACCATGGTGAACTGAGGCTCAGTATCAATAAAATAAGAATAACCTAAATACCTAATACTAAAGAATTAGATTATTAGAGCACAAGATGTCCACTTCAAAGACAGAAAGTGATTTTAGAAAAAATCAGAAATCTTTATAAAATGGAAAAGATATGCCCATATACAGAGTATAGTTCATATTGCTCTTTGAG
This sequence comes from Cuscuta campestris, assembly GCA_900332095.2. NCBI lineage: Eukaryota > Viridiplantae > Streptophyta > Magnoliopsida > Solanales > Convolvulaceae > Cuscuta > Cuscuta campestris. The sequence goes on along the minus strand of OOIL02000846.1, from coordinate 611,075 downwards.
CGGTTCCTAAAAACCTTGCAATGGTTGACCCCATCATTTATGGCATCTGATTTCAATTTTTTTGCTAAATACTTACAGTCAAAGTGAAATGTGGACTGAATGAGAGTCATGCCAAATTGGTGTTTACAGAGCATGAGTAATATCACCTTGAAAAATATTCAAGAGCTTTCGCCGTTAGAAAAAATAGATAATTTCAGGTCTGAAAATGAGGGTGGGGTGGAGGTGGAGGAAATATCATGTCTCATTTGTTTCAGAGGTTTTCAACACTTTGTCACCTTCATAGATAATTCTTCATAATGCAATGGGTCTTCTTAATGAAAATTTGTTTTGAACTTACAAATTGTATTCTAGAAATTTTAATATGAAATCACTAATTTGTTTTGAACGTACATATATGCATTAGACAGTGATAATGCAAAAGAACAAATCTCATATGACAAATCCTTCTAAAGTAGTCAAATTCGGGAGGCGCAAAGTTTCTATATTGCATGGGGCAAAAAAACAACGATCACCAGACTCAACGTTCAAAAAGGTGTACTAATATCAAACTACCAAATATTATCTTTACTAATATCAATATACCGATGTTAAATATCTTATGTCATCCCCAAAGCATGAGGGCACATGATGAGTGTTACATTTTTTCCGGTCTCCATTTATTGCAGTGTTATTAAGTCATTGACTATGTTTCAGGTCGGGAAGGGATGACCAATGGTGGCGACTAGCGACGGGGAAAAGGGACGACAAAATCTAGATTTAAAACCCTAACTATGGCCAGAGTAGATGCGCCGCTGCTGCCAGAGGGAAGTAGCTCTGCTGCCACTGTGGTTGTTTGTCGCCATCACCGCTACCGTTTTGTGGCCAATGTTGTTTCCCATTTAGTAGAACTTGGCATTTCATTTCTTTCTTCGACTTCCCGTCTTCTCTTCCCTCTCAATTTCATTTTCTTTTTTGTTTATTTTGGGGAGGGCCAAGGGGTGTGGGGCTGTTTTTTGTTAAAGTTCTCCGTAGAATTGAAATTTCCTTTTTTAAAGTACTCTTTATTTTTTTCAAATTTTATCTTTTTAGTGTTTAGATGTTCGTATTTACTTCAAGATTTTTTTTTCTTTGATTCTATTATTTTGCATTTAAATTTTGTTTTAACAATCATTACTATATTATTCTATTATTTCTAGTTTGCAAATTTAAGTTTTTGTTGTCTTTCAAGTCTGATCAGTTATATACTCTTTGTATTTATGTTTATTTAAGTGCTACCTTATTATGACTTGTCAACGAATCTAGACTAGTCGGCCAATTGGTCAACTAGTCGACTAGTCTCTTCTTCATCAACCTGAGTCAATTTTCGACATGAAAACCATGATTTACTGTATGCTATGAGTGTAGCCAGCTATAAATTGAAGATGAGATAGTAATGCATATATATAAGCACACTCAATGATCGTAAAGAAACGAAAGAAGACAAATACCAATTTAGCATAGCCTTCACTCTCTTCTCGAAGAAGGTTAAACTTGGTCTGCTGATAAAGAAGGCGGGTGTTTACCCTCACCTGACCAAAAACGAAAAGAATATAATAATATTTTTTACATGATTTATATTCCTACGATAAACAAAAACAATAAATGACTATCCTACCTAAAGAGAATCATTCTTTGAAAAGAAAAAAGAAACTCCAATTCTGCACTCGGCAGGCTTTTTAAGATCAAGAGTAAGTTAATTCAAACAGCATGAAGAAAACTCCCTTAAAATAGAAACAGAAGCTAATGCATGTATCATCTATTACCTAGCACTCTTGCAGTATACAATACAATGAAATATCTATGTAGCAACAGGAAATCAGTCCATAGAGAATAAAATTATCTATTTATGTTGATGTAGCAATTAAATCAACTAATATCATTACCATATTAATATATGATGTTCATTACCTCTTTTGATTTCAAATCTGGAGCCTTTATCTTGATCATTTCAGCTTCCCATAAAAATTCTTCCTTCACTCATTGAAAACATGCATATGCATATTCTTAATACCATAACATTTTGAAGTCATTTAACCACAACAGATGGCATAAAGCATCAAAAAATTTAAAACCATTTCAATATACCTCACATCGCTCATGAAAAAATCTCAATGGTACTAATGCAGAATCCAATAGCCATTTGGCCTGAAAGCATAGGCAAGATGTTAGCGGCTTTACGATGTACCAAAGCAAGAGTAAGATGCTAAAAAAATATGAAATGATATGAATGATTGGCACAATAAGTAATACTACTCCGTGAGATAATAGCACCTGAAACAACTGATACAAAGTAAGAATATCCCTTCTATTTGATTTTTCATTGTAGAGAAGAGGTGAAAATTAATAGGACTTCTGTGCTACACACAGTTAACCATTTGTCTGGTGGGAGGGGAGGAGGTAGGGAGGAGCGTATATATACATGACGGGGAGATAAGTGCACTGTGAACTAAATTTATCACAGTTGTTCCTTATTGTTTTTTAAAATATGGAAATGTGGGATGCATATTGGATACTTCTTCATTTCTGGCAGATTCTAGTCAATTATGTGCATCAATCAATGGAATGCATCACCTACACCATTGCTCTTAAATTGTTACGCTGAGCACCATAGCATATTTCTATCTCACAAGAAATGAAGAAATGCAATTCAAACCAAAAAAGGGAAAATCAAATTCAATCAAAAGGAAAAATGGGGAATATCTCATTTGAACAAAAAGAAAATAAACTATTTTCAGTGCATAATGCCCTAAAAATTTTAAGAAAAATGCTACTTCATTTTTTTTATCGAAGTGAAATCCCATACTAATGAATTCACTAAAATGGAAGTGATACTCAGACAGCGTTGTATTAATAATTTTAAGCACTTGACATTCAGAATTTCTGTCTGCATGAATTGTTGAGTTGCTAAGTGTGCCTGAAACAGATAATTACTAAGAAAAGAAAAAATATTCATTTGCAAAAATAATAATAATAATAATAAGAGACCCAAAACTGACTCCAGATTTCACAACTTTCACATAGACCAAGCCTCACCTCATAATACACAACTTCATTAAACTTTGCTAGAAGATCATACTATCAGGTATCAGCATTACCAAAACTTAAGGCGGTGGCAAAGCCAAAGGGAAATACCATTTTTCAAGTATATGTGTGTGTGTGTGTGAGTGACAATTGTATGGAAAAATTGTCAGATTTTATTGTATGACTAGGGGAGTTGATCATGAAACTTGGTAGAAGTATGAGACTAATGATTATCCTAGGTCATCATGGTACATGTGCAAATGGTTGTAATTGTAACCAATCTTAAGGAAAAATAAAATGTAATACAAGCTAAAAAAGGAATTGCATGTATGAGTTTCAACACCTTAATAAATTTAACTAACCAGCTTAATAAGACGTGCACGATATTCTCCAGACAAAGTGAGCTGCATGGTAAGAATTGCCATATATTAGTATGAAAACTTTTCACAATGTACATTTTAAAGTCCACCTCCTGTGAGAAATTAACAAGTGCCCATCAATCACATCATGCAAGATTTTGCAATAACCTTATTCCCCAACTTTTATAGTCCAAATTAATTATCTGAAATTCATTAAAAAACACATTCGTGCAAAATAAAATGTGGCTCAGTTTTACATTGGATGCCTTTCCTAATGCAAACTTTTTACAAGGAATGTACAAATAAATAATAATATGAAATTGCTAAACTATCATCATCATAGGTTATTCCACTAGAATGAAATAAATCATGAGACAGCTACGAGTAAAGACAATTGTTAAAATCATGTTTAGGTTGACATAGTAAAATCAGCATACAAACCATGAAATATGACCACATCGTGAATAATTTCACCACAAGGACTTACGTTGCCACATTGTACATAAAGATTTCTAAGGCTAGAATACAAAATCAAAGAGTATGCTACTCTTTTATCATGTACGCCTAAAAAAATGTATAATCATAAACTAGAAGTACATAAAAACATGATGCAACTTTCATACCCCTATCCCTACCTTGTTGATTTATTTTTGAAAATAACGCAAAGAAAAGCATGTTCTCAAGTAAAATCTTTCTTAATTCATTCAAAGACTAAACTTTACTAATTAAGTCCTTCACTCTAAAGGTGCTAAAGAAGATTTAGAACCGATTTATTACCAGTTCAAGAAAGTATCAACATGTTCAAATTAACTATGTATTATGGGAAGAAAATCAGAATGGGCAAAAGGATGGGTAAATAAGCCAGCCCATCTATTAAGCAATTTATATTAAAATAAAATGTTGATTGCCCATAAAAATTTACATTATTACATTAAGAATTCAATACTCAGTTAAACATATACTCCTTCGGCCCCAAAATCTTGAGCATTTACAAAAATCCATGCCAAACTTTCACAATTAATTTCACTTTAAGAACATAGTGACAAATTGAAAAATTTGCAAATCATGAAACAACTTTTTATCGTAAATATAACAATATAAATATTACTATCATTTTTTACTTTGTACTTTGAGATGAGTTAATGGTCAAGGTTTGACAAGTTCTTCATAGAGTCAAGATTTTGGGACAGAGGGACTCCATCTTGAAATGAAATTTACACTTTCTTACTTTTCAATAACTTTCTTAAACACCATGAAGTCATATCTCAAACTTCAATTTGAGGCAGAGGGAGCAATAAAATAATATTTTTTGAAAACTATATAGCCAGCAGCCCGTTACTGAAATGCTCTCGATCTATTTGTGACCTACACTAACTTGAAATACAAATTGTAGCATAATATGAATGTCATGAGAGGGTCAAAAGGTGCGCAATTTGGGTGGGTAGACGTGGGAAATTTCAAGCATAAACCACCCAAACTGCCTCAGCTACCCTGATATAAGCAATGACATTCAACATAGTGAACACGAAAATGCAAAATATAGCAAAGATAATGATTCAAAACCTAAGAGTTAAGACAAGTTTTAGATCAAAGTTTGTCCTTTTTAGAACTTGCACTAAGGTATGCTTACTACCCGATACTTACTTTAAATGTTACTGCCTCCATCCCAGAAAAACCTTCATGTTTTGACATTTTTTGTCAAATGATGACAGACTACAAATTGAGAAAAAAGTATATTTAATTATAACGTAAATTCAATATAAATGAGTCCATCTAAGAATATACTTTTGATATATAAAATTTTATAACATTTATTTTTTTTAAATTATGTTAATTTGTAATCAAAGATTGTCAAAGTTTGATAAAAAAGTCAAAATAAAAAGGTTTATTTGGGACGGAGGGAGTATGTTTTTCCCACATCGTTGATTTAAAAAAAAGTTTTCCCCATTGCAGTTACCACTATCAGGAGGACGAAAAAGTACACATACCAACATGAACAACAAAATGAACAATCTAATTGTGACTCCGAGCAATTTCTATGTCCATCACTTAGCAGCTAACCCTCTTTTCTAGAGAATCAAATACAACATAGATTTCAATTTGGAACTCAGTGTCTTTCAAGTGAGTTTTCATCTTATCAAAATGCCATAATTTCATTAGTTGTTCCATGCTCACTACATGCACTATTCCTCATATCTATGAACATTAAATGCCATTAGTAAGCTCAACTCATCACCTCCAGTCCTCCACAAATCCTCCAGAAAGTAACAAAACAAAAAGTATGGTCACATGGCTAAATCTTAAGCCTTCGACACGTAGTGCTCATGCATACATACATATGTATATATGCATATATGTGTGTGTGTGTCTATACACACATACATACATACATATGTATATGTGTGTGTGTGTACATACATATGTATATATGTATATGTGTGTGTGTGTGTGTTTGTGTGTGTACACACATACACACACACACATATATATACATATACACATATGTATGTATGTGTGTGTGTCTATATATATATATATATATATATATATATATACTCCCTCCGTCCCTAAATATTTGCCACATTTGTATACATATACACATATGTATGTATGTGTGTGTGTCTATATATATATATATATATATATATTTGCCACATTTGTATTTCCGAGGCAAAATATCAAGTTTTTTCAATTCATTTTATTTACATATCGGTTTAGAAATAAAAAATAAAATTTACATATCAAAAAACTACATGAAAAGTTCTTCGAAATAAGAGGTGTCAAGAATATTTTATTTTATCAAATAACCAATGAAAACGTAGAAATAAACAAAAGTTCCCGCGACTGTTGAAAAAGCTAATGTTGCAAATATTTTGGGACGGAGGGAGTATATATATATATAATGCAAATCTTGCAGCGTCATTTCATAGTTTTGAAGTCATAGAAAAAGGGGGACCAGAAAAACAAAAGTGCATCCAGTATGGATTAAATTAAAATTTGTAACTTAAGAAACTAAAACAAAGGGTCGATGAATAAGCAGTAGTGATGTGCAATGTGCAAAAAATAAGGAATGTCCCACCCCCCCCCCCCACACACACACACACACCACCACCACCACTCTTACGTCTTGAGCTATTTGAGTCACAATATCAGCTAAGTTGGATCCAATTTCATCCTGACAGACACAACCAATAGATTCAGCAGACTCCAATGCAGCTTTACACTTCTGAAATGGCAAGTCACCTCTGACCTGCGTTACAAAAAAAGGACTTACGAATTTACTAAAACACGACCCTAACTACTACAGTAATACATAAATGTTAGCGGAAAGAGTCCAGAATAGAGTACAAATTATGAATAAATACCATTGCCCAGCAGAGCTCGTATAGGAATCGAAGGTTTGACACGGGGTTAGAGAATTTGAAGTTTGAGTTTCCATTCTTTAATTCTGTTATGGAGTCTTCCGTCATGTAAACACACTCCACGGGTGGGAGAGACATTGTTCTTCGGGAAAGGTCCTATATCTGAGGTTTCAGGACTTCGATACTGAGAATAAATTGCAGTGGGGAGAATTACGCTTGTTTCGCAATTGTATTTGGTGTTTCATGGGTTTAAGCTACGGTTCTAGGGTTTCAGGTGGCTTCTGGTGCCAGGGGGGAGCTGGATCAGGAAGAAGGCATAGGCGATTGAATATTAAAGACTTGAATGGGGAATGGAATGTCAGATAACATAGAATGTTTTAATCAATTAAAATTAATTCAATTAGCATGTGACAAGTGAGTTTGATTAAATCTCAAAAAAAAAAAAGTGAGTTTGATTAAGTCATACATATACTCTCTTTCCTTTGAAAATTGATGGTGTAAATTACTCATTCGGGCAAATTGTACTAGACCGAGTCTAGAATAATTTGCGGAGCTTATAGAATAAAGAGGTGCAGAAAACAAAGAGTAACCAGGAGGACTGTAGGAGAAAACACTAATTGTTACTCCGTATTAAGTATGGGAAAAGTGCTGGGAGCTATAGCAATATCAACTCTAGAGAAATAAAATTTGAATCACTTCATTTGAGGGTTAGAGAGGTATTTATAAAGAAATGGAGGGGATAGAGTGTCGTGCGTCCTTATCAGCTCATGTTCTTGGACGACGCGAGGTGACTTCCTCTTGTCCCATAGCTTTTTGTCATGTTCCTTTGTCATGACTATAATATATTTTTTAAATTCAAAATTCAAATTTTGAATTCTCCCCCCTAGCCCCAAAACTATAATATATTTTTGAAATTCAAAATTCAAATTTTGAATTCTCCCCCCTAGCCCCATTCGGCCACGTGTCATGCCCCCATTAGCCAAGGTGGCGGTCCCCCCTTCTTCCTCTATAAATATATTCTTTCCCTTCAAAACCTCCTCACTTCTCACTCTCTTCATATTTCGAACTCGCCCGGTCTTCTTCATCCGCTCATCCTTCTCTAGCTCGGCCAGGTTAGTTTCTTAGCCCTCCTAGTCTACTTTTTATTCAATCGGTAGGGTAATAACCTAGCACCCTAGTACTTTTCCTTCGATATGGAGAGTAGTCTTGGGTCTTCTTGTAGCGATTCTCAAGATGGGTTGGGATCTTCCACTTCCACCGGCTCATCGTCTTTCCCCGGATCGGCGGCGCGATCCATCCCAGACCGACCGGGCCAGCCCTCCGTGGCCATGGTGGTTCCCGATCCCATGCCCCTAAATCAGATGCTCGGCCGATTCAAACCTGAGGCTGACGACTTGGAGGAGTTTGCCGCGTCGCTAGACGCGGTCGACTACCACGCCCTAGACTTTCGATCCATTCTTTGTATCCCCACGAAAATCCCCAAAGTTTTATTGAATAAGGCGCGGATTCTGATGCCCCCGGGATACATCCTTCACTATAATAATGCCCACCATCAAAACATCATAGATCCCCACCGAAGACCACGATTAGGTTTCCATCTAGCTTCCTTGGATACCGGGATCCTCTTCCCCTTTCGTCCCCTTCTCGTCCAGATATGCAAAAGATTTTCCATACTCCCGGGTAAGTTGACCCCAAATGCCCATGGGCTACTAAATTGCTTCACAAATATTTGCAACTTCAAGAAGATCACCCCCTCCATAGAACTCTTTCTCTTTATGTTCGACGTCCTACCGGGTAACACCAATTGCTCCGACCAATTGCTCCATATATATATATATATATATATATATACACACACACACACACATATATATATATACATATATATATATATATAAAATATTAATATTAATATTATATTAATATTAATATTAATATTAATATTATATTAATATTAATATTAATATTAATATTAATATTAATATTAATATTAATATTAATATTAATATTAATATTAATATTAATATTAATATTAATATTAATATTATTATTGTTATTGTTATTATTATTTAACTGTATACTTTGTATATCATTTGAATACTAGCAAATTATATTCAGTATTTAATAATATAACATAAATTTTGATTCGCCCATCATCGATTCAATCGTCGTCGGCGTCTGCAATTCCGATTCGCCAATCATTGATTGTAGTCTTCAATCCCAATCGCCCATCGTCAAATTTCGATTCGCCCATCATCGATTCAACCATCATCGCCCATCGTCGTTGTGTGTTGGTGTTGCAGCCGACAGATCGAAGAATGAGAAGATATGAAGTGGTCCTGGTTGCGTGAAATCTAATCCGTGTGGAACAAGAGGAGTCTGCAAAATCTGGGGGCTATTGGTCACAATTGGAACCTGGATGTATGTATTTATAAGCAAGACAGAAAATCCATCAAAAGCCACATTATTAAAAATTTAAAAATCTATCCATCTTTGAGTATCATCATATTTAGAAATTTTTTTTTAAAATCTGAATTGAATACACCCAGATCTTTTTAAAATCTGAGTTCACAGACTTTCGGAATCCAAAAAAATTCATCAGAATCCTGATCAATTACACCTCCCTAAATAATGTAACATAAATAATTTTAGTATAATTATTATGTAATAGTAGAAAAAATATTAGCATTTTTTTCAATTTTTATATAACTTAATCTAAAAAGATCTTATCTGATTAGTTCTCAACTGATTAGATCTAGTTGATCTGATATGATGAGATTTGGTTTGATAAAATTTGATTGAATCTAATTCGACCTATTTAGATTTGATCTAATTCGATCTAGTCTAGTCTGATCTAATTGGATCTAAAATGATTATATTTAATATGATTTTAATAAGAATAAGTAGTAAGAAAAATTAAATTGATCGGAACACACCCTAAGTTGGCAAAGGGGTTTGATTAGTTAAGAAGAGGAAAAAGAGAACAAACAAGGAGATAGTCATCTCTCAAACTATGATCACACCATGACCAACTGACCAAGCCCTTGGACACCAAAAGCTCCATTGAACTACAAGGTGGCATTACTTCGAGAAACTAAAAGCGATGACATCAAATCAGAAGGTGGCAACAAATTCGTATTGAATTATGAAAAGGAAATGAAAAAAATACCCACATACTAGACACCTAATGACACTCTAAATAATTTAATAATTAGATAGCCAGATGCACGTTGTAGCGGTCGTTGTTCAACCAAAAAAATTAAAAACCAAAGACCAATCTGATCACAAGTTCGGTCTCAAGGACCGTTTCTAGTTATAATCAAGACGATATCCAAGCTTATTGCGGAGTATGAACTAGTGCAAATTTTTACAACACAAATATTGAGTTTAGATAGAGTTAAGCCAGACATAGGGTAATGCAATTTAAACTGTCTCACAATTTACTTGATACTTGCAAAACTATGGTAATACACAACGACTCACAAAGCCCAACAGTTAAATCACATGCACATGTATAAGTGAGCACAGAGAATATACCAATACACATGCTTCGGTTGAAATGTCCTTAGAAACAAAAGGAAAACAAAGAAGAAAAGAAAAAAGAAAAGTGGGAATTCAATATGGAGAATTTTACTGTGAGAAAACACAAGACTTTCAGAAATCAGAAACACCAAGAAAATGGGAAGCCATCATCATAGACAATTACACGAGTTTCCAAGTGTTTATTTCTTCAGTACACTGCACAGGGAAAACAGTTCACCAGTCAGTCAATTATGTGAATGAGTGATTAATTATTCGAGAAATAGCAGTGAACTCACTTGTACAAGTAGGCTGCTATTCCAAGTATTATACAGAGCAAAACGATGTCAATACAAAAGTTTCGACTAGAACGCATCTGGAAAACAACCCAAAATGGTAAAACAAATCACACGAGAGCACTGAGTATATGAATTGCTGCAACGAGCAAATAAGAGAATATAACCATAGAGCATTGGATTGCAAAAAGAAGCTCATTTACCCGGTGGACTGTATCCTTGAGCCTCACATTGGTGTTCTTAAGGTCAGATGCGGCCTTGTCAACCTGCGACAAATCAAATTCATAGCAAGTCAAAATGACTTGTATTGCTGCAGTTTGGTGCAATATATGACAAATTTTCTAACCTTAGCATCAATTTCATCCATTAGAGGGACTTGTCTATCAAATTCCTGCAAGTGTGCCATGATGAAAGGAGTCAGTATCTTTGGCATGACAAAAAACAATAATGCATAAACAAAATTTGGTAGACCTCATTCATGTTGTGTGCCATATCCTTTAAGGTATCCAGACCTTCAGATATAACTGCCAGGCCTTGGTCCTGCAAAAGGTCAAAATCCACATCGTACATGATTCAGAAGAGGTATGAAGAGTATCAAGAAACACAAAAGTGTTTTCCCCAATCCATACAAAAACTACTTAAAGAAACCAAAACGCCTCGTGCCTGTTTCATTCTCCGCATTTCATACTCTTGCCTGAATTGACTAGACTCTTCAGTTTGCTTGAAAAATTCATCATCATACTGACCATCTACAATTGGAGCATGTGCAAGTTATCAGACAGTTGAATGTTGCCAATGGAACCAAATATAGTGTTGAAACTATTTCTCACCAGATGTGAGAATCAATTCAACTAATACCCAAGAAAAATACCCCATTTCACATTTTGGAAGCTTATCAAATGAACGGCATAAAGTAACAACTACCTGAATCAAATTTAATTTCTGTACGAGAACTGGAAGTTCCCCACCCTCCGGATTGCTTAGGTGGTGCAGAGGAACCATCTGGGATGGCATTAATCCTTTCAGGCAATGCAAGAACGATATCATTACGGGCAGCAAGTTCTTCTCCAGAGAGCCCTTTAACCTGCCATCAGACAGAACCCAACCCAGCCCAATTAGAATGATACAAAGTATTTTTGTATCACTCTGGCAATTTGTAAATTGAAGTCAACCACAAAAACATAAAAATACTGAGAGGCAAATTACATAGCATGAGAGGCAGCAGCAATAGTTTTTTTTTAAATGGATAAGGGAGGCACATAGCTGAAAGATTGAGAGCTGTTCTTCATTTTATTTTTTCAACATCTTTCTCTTTAAGTGAGAGCAAATATTAGAGGTCCAAAAACACTGGTTTAGAAGGAAAAAGGACGAACAAATATGAAACTATTTAAGAGCTGAAGCTTTGATGCGAGCAGCAAATAGGCGGTGAAACTCTCTTCATCCACGCACTCTCGCAGCCTTGTTGGTGTGGGAAATTAGAATTACAGTAAGTCTTTGACCTAATCTCAACCTTACTGGAAGGAGTTCTCAAAAAGGGATTGCGTGACCTATCCTATCTTGTTTAAGGTTAAACATGCAGAAACAAATCGCCTAGTATAGTATCGCTCTGATTTTCATACGGTTCGTTGAGATACAAGAGAGATTCATACACATTTAGATTCATTCTTGTAGCCTGTATCAATAGCCCAGCTTTTTTGGCTCACGATGTGTATCCCATGTACCATATGATATTCATTACCACGGTAAATAAATGTTGAGGCATGTGATTTGAACTTAAAGCCTGATTATTTTCCCAACTTGTCCACTCATTTCTAAGAAAAAAATGATATTTTAACAAATTAAGCTTTTCCAGAATATTTTTCTAGACTTACAAATTAAGGAATTGATTTTCTGAACTTCTTTTCCTTCTCATTCTCAGCAGTTTCTAAGTTCAAAATGCAACATTACTGAATAGCTGGTTAAAACTGATAAAAAAGCTCAACAAACATGGGCCATATTTGGCCATGCCCGTTGATCATCTCATCAAAAAATCCACATCCATTGCTCCGCAAAATGTGTGGCAAACAAAATCTTATCGTCTCAAGACTCAGATACTTAACCATTTCATAGAGGTTCCTATCCTGATGTCTAATTCATGAAGAAAATGCCCATATGTAGGGCTTATACTTGTCAACTTGTGAGTGTGTATACAGACATACAATATGACAGGGGGCGGAGGCACCTATTACATATGGGGGGCAATGGCCCCCAGTGGATTCTTGCTTAATTAGATTTTTTACTTTAGAAAAATAAAAAATTACTAACAAAGTAACATATCACAAGAGCCGTCAAGAGGTGCCCCCACTCAAATAATAATGAGCCCCCTCTGGTTGCATCTCTTCACATTTAAAGGCTCAAACTTAAAAGCCTTGCTTCTTTGTTGAAACTATTTTTATTAAAATCTACATTCTTCATTAATTTAAACATATTATTATTACATGAGGTTATCGATTGAATATTTTGTTACCATTTGTTGAGTTTATAATTACTAGTAAGAATTGAAAATGTTGGAAGGAAAATTGAAGTATCACTTTGAGAAATTTTAAAAATTTGTTAAAAATGAATAAATGTGGGGGTGAAATTCATATAGAAGATTGACAAAAATTCTGTGTTACATACTCTTTCTTATAAAGGAAAAGAAGAAGCTAAGTGTGAATTTTATTTTGAACTTTGCACAATGTGAGAGCTTTGCAGTTGTTTTAGACTTTACAATTAACTAGATTTCAAAATAGATCTCTTGCATATACATCCTCTATCATTAAAATGCACTTATAGTCACTAAAATGGCATCGTAAATAACTTTGTGACATACTTTGGCAATTCTATGAAAATATTTTTATTGGTTTGTCAAAGAATGTCATGACATGGGTGCTAAAGATCTATGTTGTGACAGATGTATTAAAACATTGGTTTAGTGTGCCCCACCCCCAGTGTAATTCCATTCTAGATCTGCCACTGCAATATAATCCTAATACGAATAATATTAAAATAGCTCATACAAAATCAAAGTTATAGAACACAGAATTTTTTTTGTCAAAATCAAGTTTTTATTCATAACTCATTTAGTGAAGTTAACATACCTTCTTTGTAGCCAACCTCTGCAATTTGGGCACCTCCTCCAGTAACCTTGCTTTTGTCCTCCTAATTTCCGCATTGATCGCTACAGCAGAAGCCTTAGTCTTTTCAGTCCGAGCACTCTCCGCTTTCTATATCCGCCAAAAAGGGATAAATCAAAATTCAACACCACGACTTTGGAGTAATAAACCCTGAAATTGAGATGAAATCATACTGGAGACTGGATAAGCAGTTACAGAAGAGTTGAACCTGGATAGCGGCTTCGATTTCTTCGTTAACTTGTGCATAGAGGCGAGCAAAAGCGTCGTGTCCTGGGACATTCGAATTGTTGAGCTTCTCGATGTCGTACTTGTCGTACTTCTTACAGATCGCGTCCACGCGGGTGAGGATGTCGATTACACTCATATTCCCTAATCTCTAAGACTGAGTCTCTCTCGCTCGCTCTGGATGAAGGAACGCGGAGATCAGGAAACCCTGTGGAGTAGCGCTGACGGAATTTAGTTTGTAACTACAGCGCCGGCTAATTGGTGTGACTGCCACAAAATATTTTGAATTCCGCTGCAGGTAAACCAGTTTTGACCCAAGTTTGGATTCCACCTAAAAATCGTTTTTACTTTGGGAGTTTGGGGAGGTTAGAGGCATTGCTTTTAATATCATACTATGACTTGACTTCTGCCGTGTTTCGTTCAAAAAATTAATAACTCTTACCTCTAGCTCTAGTGCTGGACAAGTTATGCCAGTACCGGTACAGGGGTATGGTGGAACTGCCCCCGTCCCCGATCGTCCACCTAGAAAAGGCAGTGCTGGTATTGATTCTGGTACGAAAACCAATTTTTTTTTAATTCAAAGAATGGTACTATATGCTAAAATATTTGATTAATGTACTTGTTATTTGTATAGTAATGACAGTTGGATAATACATAAGTCTCAACTACATTTATTATTCTGACGGTTCAAAAAAAGCGACGAAGTAAAGAACCATAAAGAAACTCTCGAAAAAGCTTATAAATCGCTCACATTTTGAATGTAGTGGTTTCTGGAGGGAGTTTGTGGATGAGGTTATCTAGACTAATTTCTTGACTATGGAGGGTTATTTGCCTGATGATCTAATCTTCCTCAGAATTAACCCCCTTTATTTGATTCCCCTCATGCGGACGTTCTCATATGGACGCTAGTTATTGGGGGGGGGGAATGTGACACCTAAGAATTGCTGGCAGAAACATTTATCGTGGAAGATGTCTTTTTTGGTATGGTAGGTGTTGCGGCATCGTCTGCCAACTGATGACGTGCTGGCTCGATTTGGTTTTGGTTTAGCCCTCTCGGTGTCAGTGTTGTGTTGACCAGAGAGGGAGACAATTGGCCACATATTTTACTCTAGGAACATGGCGCAGAAAGTGTGGAGTATCTTATTTGTGCCCATTGGTGGCGTCACGTGACGAAGAGTAGGATACATGCTTCTAATTTCACCGTGTACGAGTGATCATTATTTGGGAGCTATGGACACATTACACGGTGTGCGAGTATGGGGTGAATCTCCCAACTTGTCAGGCATTTTGTTTCGAGTCACGAATATTGTGGCCGACATCTTTTGTCGTAAAAAATAAGCATTTTGGGACTCATTAGATAGTTATATGAGCAACAACAATTTGGGACCAGTTGTTAAAGGCATATTTGGGCTCATTGGATACCAAAACTATTACAGAGTATTTTCAAAGAAAAAATAATAGTGCATGTCAATAATTAATCTATTAATTACGCTATAAATTCTCAGATCACCTCATTTTACATTATACTTGGACCCAGCCGGTCAAGTCGGGTCCAATTCTTGAAATACTGGAAACTATAAAAAGAATTTACAATGATCCGAAGTAAGCTTGGTAAAATTTCTAGTAACTTCGTGAGCCAACAAAAAAAATATCCAAATTAAAAATAGAAAAAATACTCTACATAGCCATTTTTCCCATGCCTGATTTACTTCGCTGCCAGTTACTTGAGGAAGGAAAAAAGCAAAATAGTGTTCATTCAAATCTTCATACAAAATACTTCAAAGTGTCTTGAAAACATCATCAATACAACACTCAATAGGCTTTGGTGTTCATTGTGTAAATGCAAAACAGAGCTTGGCTTCGTCCTAGAGACCGTTGATCTCAAACTTGTACTCTTCGATCCGTATCAGCCAATAAGGGCAAACCAAATTGACAAAGACAAACACAGCCAACAATATAACAAAGAATAAAAAATTGAACCTGTAGACAAGAGCCAACGTCAAGACCATTAACCCAAAGGAAAAGCAAAGGTACAATCTCAACGAGTACCTCTTTACACATAATATGACCATAGGGGCGAACAGAAAAACTTGCAAGGAGATAAGCACAATTGCAAACACATGAAGTCTTAACGAAAGACGAGAGGGAATTAGAAGTGGAGCCACTATAGTAGCATTCAAAGATATGTTTCTTACAAGAGTTGGGTTTTTTGAGATCCCAAAGCTTTTACTATGGATCCTAAGTAGTTGTGCGTGAAGAGGTTTATGATGAGGCGACAAGTTGTTACTGCCCATATGGAGTTTGAGGTTATGGACAGGGTGAGTCTATGGTAGATGGGAGACAACATATACACCCCAGTCATGAAAAACAAGATCTTGAGAATGTAATTGAGAAGAATGTCGAATGAGAGCAGGTTTGCAGTTAAGAGAAGAATGGAGAACCCCAATCTCAGAATGCTAACAATCAAAACTAAGAGTGAATATGGTGCTACACATAAAGATATATATTTGTTAACCTAAAATGTTTATTATAAATTTTCAAAGGATTAAACTTAATTAGGAAGACCAAAACAAGAGCCCGAGTGCTGTGATAATCAATTATCAGGTTTTGATAATCGACTATCTAGCCACGCTAAACTTTCTTGTTTGGCAGCAAAGCTTGATAATGGATTATAACCAAGTGATAATCAATTCTCAGATTCTGCTAGAGTTTGAGCTCAGAAACTGCCCAACTTGATAATCGATTATCACCAAGTGATAATCGACTATCAGGTGCTGCGGAACTTTGGGATAAAAAAATTGCCAAGCTTGATAATCGATTATCATTACCTGATAATCGACTATTAGCTAGTCAAAACTCAACTAAGGAAAATCATGCTAAGCACTAAGGTCAAAACCGAGTGTTTTCAAATAAAACCAATAACTGAATTGTTGATATATATATATATATATATATATATATATATATATATATATATATATATATATACTCCCTCCGTCCCACTATGTTTGTCCACTTTCATTTTTGCACACCATCCAATGCACTTCTTTAATCCATTTTATCTTATAATTTGTATATTAAAAAATTATAGAAATTATATATTAATAATCTATATGTTAAGACAAATCAAACAAGATCACACATGACTATATTTAGACTTACATTGAGAGAATTTGATGAGTCAAAGTGCTTAGATGAACAGTTCCAAAAGTCAAAACTGGACAAACATAGCGGGACGGAGGTAGTATATATATATATATATATATATATATATATATATATATATATATATATATATATATATATATATATATATATATATATATATATATATATATATATATATATATATATAGGGGCCGGTTCCCGTGAGAATGGACCTTGTGGAGAGAAATGAGAACAGATCTAGACTATTAGATCGTGTGTATCATACGGCTCAGATTTTGACAAGTAACTTCTTGTTTATATGGTAAGTATTAATGCATTTGCAATAAAATAGGAAGAGATGGAGTAGTAAGGGCATTTTTGTAAATGATGTATTAATTAAAATAGGTAATGATTCGTGAAGATTAAGGCCCAGATTTTTAGCCATTATTTTAGAAGTGGTCAAATTAATGAGGGTGATATTAATCATTTTTTAACCGTGCAATCATGGAGTGTCAATTTAATGATTTATTCTTTTTCTTTTAAACTATTTTTTATCAAAATCAATAATGGATAATATTTACTATTAAGATCCTTATAATATTTTATTTATTTTTTGCTTTATTTTAATGCTTTCTCAAAGTGAAATAGAATTATAATTTTTTTTTATTATTATTTTGAAAGGAAATAATATGTGGTTTATAATTTAATTTTTTCTTTTTTTTCTAAATACTATTCAATCATCTCTTTTTTCATCACTTTTTTGACATTTTTTTGCATATTTTTTCCTCACGTGATAATATTTTTATCAGTATGCATCATTTTGATATATAACCGCAATATGCATTGTAAATTATGTATGTATTATTTATTTATCATTGTAGATTAATAAATAATCACTTTTGATTGACTTTGTATGTGAGTAAAGAGCCTAAAAATATATTTTATCTAGAATAAGTGTAATATACATTTGAAAAATATTTTGCCAATGCATGATTCGAATCTACATTTGTAGTACACATCCACTGCTCTACCATTTGGGTTAATAGACAATAATTGGTTTTTTTCAAAAAGACTCTCATCTTGCACTTAGAAATATTAAATATGCATTTTAATCTTTTAAGATTTGCATCATTCAATATGTTTAAAACTCATATTTAAATTTAACATGAAATATTTTAAAGCTTCATTGTTTGTGGAAATTCAATATCTAAAATATTCAAGTGCGTCATACTTGTGTTAGGAGAATTTTAACATAGATGCATTAACTTTGATTATGAAAATGCACCTTAACAGAATGAAAATGCATTATCATTTACCTTGATTATGAGAATGCATTGATTTCTCATGATAATGCATTATTGTAATTCTTATAATGCATAACATACTCATGAAAATCCATGATTCTGATAATGCACAATATGAACAAAAAAACAAACAAAAAAAAGATGAAAAAATAAACACGCTAATGTACACACTAATAAATATCAAATTATCTTGCAACATTGTCAAGGTGAAAAGTTTCCAACTAATTAATAGAAAAAGTAACAAAAATTTAATTTATGTATAGGTGTGAGCATGTGAATTTTTGCACCACCGCCTCAACATAGTTAAATATGATCGAGATGTTACCAATTAATTTACTATATGGAGTAAGTCCTAGAAATGTGCATAGAAACTTGTAATAAAGAAAAAATGAAATGCATCGAAACTTGTAATAAAGAAAAAATGCAATACAAATACACACGATGTGCAGCAAAAAGACTAACAAATGCATAAGGACTAACCAATGCTTATGTTTGACCAATTGTGCATCACCTTCGTGATAAATGCTTTGAGATTGCATTTAAATGTGGCCATCTTGTTTAAACAACAAAACATGTCTACTTATAATCCTAACTCACTGTTAGAATTTGCAACCATATTGCACTACCTTCTGTGCAAAGTGCAGAATAGAAAATGCTATATAATACTTGATCAATATTTTCTAGTTGATAAACAATTAAGCTTAAAAAATGACATTGAAAAAATTAAATAAGGTCTTAATGCATAAAATGCAATTACAGACTCATTTGCCTATCTTTTGTCATTGAGCGGCTTGAATCACCGACTAGAATCGCAGCTCGGGTCACCACCGCATCCGAGGATTGTCCTCGCCACAAAATCGAGGACGCCGCCATATAGGACTCATAGCCCACTCAGCCGTCACAGTCGCTTCACCCGGAAGACTCCACCGCCTTCGTCCGAGCAGTAGCCGCCGCTTAGAAAGTCACCCACAGCCTTCGCCGGCTCTCATGAGAAGATTCACCCCCGGTAAAAGCAGCCCAGTCGTCGTTACTCTTCTCCGATCTCTGCTTCCGGTGCCTCTCTAATAAGGGAACTCATAAATTAAATTATATGGAAACATGAATCTTGGTTTATTTAGGAAAGAAATTTCATTTTTTGAGTGAAAATTGAGGCTTGATTTTGGGGAGAGAAGCTCAAATGATTTGAGAGAGATATGGAAATATGAGAAAAATACATATTTACCCATATTAAATGTCTAAGATTGAAGGAGTGAAGTGCTTGATCTAACGTCCTAAATTCATTCTCATTTCTTTCATAAGATCTCATTCTCACCAGAACCAAACTATATATATATATATATATATATATATATATATATATATATATATATAGAGTTTGGTTCAAATAAGAATAAGATCTAATGAAAGAAATGAGAATAGTTTTAAACCGTCCAATCTCATCAATCTTAATGTTTCTTCTTAATATTTTTTATGGGCATTTTTGTAATTCTTGGCCTTGGTCTTATATCACGCCTATTTCTACTCAATTGTTCCTAATTTTTAGGGACACGATCTGTGCTTCTCATTATCACAAGCTTTATCATTTCCTTATGCATATGCATCCTCGTATTAGTTTTCTTCACTATCAATTCCTCCCGAATCCATCATTCTCAAACAATTTTGTGGATCACACTTTTATGTCATAGATGTGTTCAATGGTGTGAGCATTTGCTCTCGTCTCTTCTGCTCAAGGGTTCGATCTGTCGGCCATGGTGCGCCCTTCAAAAATCAAAAAGACGGTCTGTATGGAAGAGACTTGTTTCATAAGTGGCTGCTTTTAGACCACTATACAAATTCAAAGGATAAATAACCGACCACGCTCTCTGCGCTAATTGCAGGTATTTGTTTGAATTCGATTTTCTTCTTCCTTCAAGTTAGACTTTTCACAAATCTTGTATTTTTATTGATTTTGATGAAGACTTTGGAGTTTGACACCACTATTGAAGGTTTGTAAAGGAGTCCAGAGTCTGATACCTTACCCCTTTGTGCTTTAATTTGAGAAATTAGATCCTCCCTTTTTTACTAGTCTGGATTCGTATGGGAAGACTACCAATCCATGCACCTCTCTAACAGAGCCCCTGTTTGAGTCTCCTTTTGTGTTGGTCGAGGTTGGTGTGCAGTCACATTTTATGTTTTAGACGTGTAGCATTATGTTTCTTAGGTAGTGCACTCGCCTCCTTTACTTGATGCATTTACCCTGAGCATAGCTGTCCGCACACAAATTTTGAGAATTTTTATATGCTCTGTATAAATTATTACTACATTTTATATTGTTATGTTGTGTATTTTATATTAATAGCCAATAAGAAATGAATAATACTTTTAGTGCAATATGCTTATTTTTAAAATTATTAAAGTGAACTTAGTGCTACAATAGATTTTAACATGAGGAGTGTGGATGAACAATAATATGCATTCTAAGAAGAGTATTGATTCCTCAAAAAAAAGAAGAAGAGTATTGACAGTTTCTCTTTCTCTTTGCAACTTTGGTAGTTTGGTGTGTTCATTATATTATTGTGTTTTAAACAAATATGGAGTATATTCATTGCACAAAAAAGTTAGGATGCATGGTATATTATACCAGTAACATTTTATGAACTCTATTGGTTATATATACAACACTTTTACACACTAAATGACCTTAGCATACTGCACTTTATATTGTTATGTTATACAGTTTATATTATACATGTATGAATTTTATTTATGGGTTACTGACAGACAGGATGAAAATAATATTTTTAATGTAATATTCTTCAATTCATTTTAGCATTATTTGGATCCATTGTTTGCTCATCTTATTGCACTTTGTTCATTAAACATTTTTAACGTTGATACTTATCATATTGCATATTGTTATGTTCCTAATGCACTTAACTTAGGTATACAGTGCATTATACAACAATACAGGTTTGCTGCACCATGAAAAGTATGTGTGCCTATATCAAAGTTGGGAACAAACAAGTCTAGTAAGCATTTCAAATATGCAAAGGAAATTGATGAAGAAGAAAGCAAGGAGGCAAAACATTATTGTAGAATGTAGAATGAAATAGGTTTTCATGAATGTCAATAGAAATTGTCCTTCATATAATCTCAGAGATTTATTTATTATGTATTGAATCACTTTAAATATCAATTTGTGTTGTTTTTCTCTAGGGCTGGGTCGGAAAAACCGAAGACCGAAATCGATCGAAACGAGCTAGAAAAAAAACCGAACCGAAAAAACCGAAACCGAATGTAAAAAAACTGAACCGAACCATTATTGTTTGGTTCCGTTTTGGTTTTTACTTTGAAAAACCGAACCGAACCGAATAAACCGAACTTATTTATATACTTCTTTTTTATGTATATGAGTATATGTGATATATATAAAAATCATATAAACAAACATGTAAATATATTACTAGTTGATTCAATTTTTTTAATTAACTATTAATTAAGCATTTTAACCATGTTATAAACTTTAAAAGGTCTAAGATATAAATACCAATAACTAATCCTAATATAGAATTATATAAGATTAAAAATTAATATGAATAGTTAACATATTTACATAAAAAAACTTTAATGTTGTAATGTAAATAAAAGTATTATATCAAAAAAACATAAATTCTCTATAGTTGATTTTACATACGATATCCTTAGGACTAGTTGGAATCTCCTAGATGTTTGTTAGGCACTTGACACATATTTTGTATGTAAAATTGAACCGAATAGAACACTAACCTTCCGTTCGGCATTGTGTGTTTGTAAAAATCAAGCAAAAAAATCAAATCCAAACTTACGTATTGTTATTGCTTCGTCGAGTTAGTATTTAAACAATTTTTAATGCTTATAAATATTTACTTTTATAAACCGAAAAAACCAAAAAAAACCAAAATAAAAACCGCATAAAACCGAACCGAATAACCAACGATTTACATATCTTTTATGCCAAACCGAACCGAACCAAACCGCTAACTTACCTCCCGTTTTGTCTTTGGTTTTGGGTAAAAATCGAACCGCCAAAACCGAACCCACCCCTATTTTTCTCCACCTAATGCTTTCATAAGTTATCCCTCCCCCCATTTACAAGTGCACTTGAAAACCAACTTAAGTGCATTTTTCTTATTTTGAAACTGTATTGTATATAATTTTTCATGTCATTTATATTATAAATTTATAAACTTTGTGTGTTATGTTCGAAAAAAGAGGAGAGATTTTTTAAGGGAAAAGAGGAGAGAATAATACTTTATAATTTTAAATGTACTTATAATGGCTCTTTGGCAACACAATGTTTACAGTCTACTTGGATGGTGCATCTGATTTTACATGAGGGTGCATGTGAATTCCAATTTGAATATGTAAAAAAATACTCTCTCGATCGAGAATGTTGCATCGATACCAACCTTTGACTTATTATTACATAAAAATTTTATAATTTATGAAATAAATAAAATAATGTATTGAAAATATTTTACAAGATAAATCTAATGAAATTATTTTTGCATCAATATCTATTATCAATTTTATTTAATTTATGGTCAAAATGTATATATTTTAATTTAAAAAAATCAAAAGAGGAAAAATACTCTTGGAGGAAGATAATATGTTTAATCCTTGAAACACTTCCTACTGGTGTGTTAATATTGATAACATCATTTGTCACCTATGTCAAAATATTATTCAAGAATTTCTAAAATTAGAACACATGGCAGTGTATCCAAGCTTAGATGAATGATGCCCTTAATGTGCACTACAATATCCAACAAAATATCTCTAATACATATATAAAAAAATCAGATTTAATCAATCATACTGCATTTTCGAAAGGCATAAATGCACTCACGTACATTTTCCACAAATTCAGATTTAATCAACCATACTGCATTTTCAAAAGGCATGAATGCACTCATGTACACTTTCCATTATAAAATAAAACCTTTAAACGTATTACGCATCAAAATAAGCTTGAAATATTCTCTCACTTGTAAATCTATTTTGGAATCTAAATCTTCTACTTTGGTAAGTGCGTAAAAATGGGGATGCGCCTAACCTTTCATTGGATAACCGTCCATTATGTTATTTGTGTAGTTCAAAAATACTATTATGCCCTTTTAAAACTAATTTATCCCTATTTTTATGGTGTCGTATTTTTACTTTACTTTTTAATGAAATTTGAATGGTTAAATCTATGCAAAATGATGACCGCTGATGCATCTAATCCAATGGCTTTGCTTCATTCTCATTTCTTTCGCTATGAGTCATTCTCACCTGAACCGCACCATATATACATACATACATACATATATATATATATATATATATATATATATATATATATATAGACACACATATACATATATACATATATATATATATATACATAAATACATACATATATATATATATATATATATGTATATGTATATGTATGTATGTATATATATATATGTGTATATATATATATGTATATATGTATGTATGTATATATGTATATATATATGTATATATGTATATGTGTGTCTATATATATATATATATATATATATATATATATGGATTAAAACTGAGACTTAGTTTTCAAAATAAATCTTCGAGGCCATAAGTCACGCATGTTGTAGACTCATGGTATAGGAATCATTCATATCATGGCATATCCGCTTAAGAGGTAAGGCCTAGTGTGCCTCTTATAGCAGCCCCGTCCAGGAACCTTCGGGTCCAACCAGTTCATTCGGAGGGCTTGTATACGTACATGGTAACTAGGTTTCCATTACCACCCATTATTTGTAGTTTGTCAAGAGACTAAGGCTTGCCCGAATCATCACCGTTGTGGGATGACGTCGGAGCACAGGGGTCCCTGCATAGTCTAACTCATGCATCATATTTCATGTAGTCATTATGAGGTTCCCGTACTCTAGGTACATGTATGGAACATTCGGTAAATATGTGAACCATTTGGTCATTATGAAATTACGTACTTAAATTACAGGTTTAATTACAACACTTGGTCATTATGTGAATTCCGTATGTTAAATACAGGTAGGCACGATGAATATGGAACCTATCCCGGAGGGCAATGAGAGTGAGGATATGTATGGACGGCTGGATTTCTACGTTTTTACCTTGATATTATTCCAATCGTTTTGGGATTGAACCCTCATTTGTTGCACTTTAAATTCATGGACTGAACTTACGGTTTTCTTTTGCTTCCGCGACTTAACGTTTATTTACTCCGCATGGTTTAGAAAATTAATCCTAGGTTTTTCTAGAATAACATTTTCAACTTTTCTTAAAATGTTTTTCCTTAAGGATTTCACTACGGATGATCCTCAATACCATTTCTGTAACCTCCCCGACGACTCGGAGGGTGTTACATTTGTTGAACTGTGCCTTGATTCGTGCTGAAACCTAAATGGTGTCTGTTATTTTGGATTGTGCTAGGTTTCTTACTTTGGGCCTAATTAGGGTTTCTGCTTTATGGTAAGAGTGTTATATAAACTCTCTTACCTGAACCTTAGCAGTCATTCTGAAAACTCTCTATTATGATCTCCTCATAATAAAACTCTCTCCCTTCTACCTCAAGGATGTAGCTAACACATTATTGGTGAACCTCATTAAATTTGTTTTCGATTTTGTTTATTGTTCTTCTTTTCTTTTTTCTCGTATTCGTATTATTTCTGTTATAATAGTTTTAAAAGAAGTGTACATGCCAAAGACCTACTGTTGAGTTCCTATATCATACATTCACTTTTATTATAGTTCTCGTACAAGTAACAAAATACTCATTTTCAAGCAACAAAATACTCATTTCTTATATTTATTTTGGTATATATTCAAAACATGCACATTGCAAAATATATGTATGTGTATTTGAAAACTACATAATACTCATTACGTTTATACCGAATGTACATTTTTGAGTAACATAAATTACACAATAATACTCATTTCAACTAAAATAATTAAAGCCGGATGTACAATTAAAATAAAAAAAATATGTAACACGAGTATTTTGTTACTCGTAAATGAGCAATTAGAAAATAGCTTATATCTGGATGTGTCATATATATATATATATATATATATATATATATATATATATATATATATATATATATATATATATATATATATATATATATATATATATATATATATATATATATATATATATATATATATATATATATATATATATATATATATATATATTGCCCAATCTCTTGGGCACTGGGTTTGCATATTTCAAAACCAAATATTGAGTTCCTT
>OOIL02000846.1:563676-585083 GCA_900332095.2 Cuscuta campestris | reverse complement strand
TATTTATATATATATATATATATATATATATATATATATATATATATATATATATATATATATATATATATATATATATATATATATATATATATATATATATATATATATATATATATATATATATATATATATATATATATATTGCCCAATCTCTTGGGCACTGGGTTTGCATATTTCAAAACCAAATATTGAGTTCCTTTGGAATATTGTAATTTGTACATCAGTAATTCCGAGGTTGAAATCTAGGGAAAAATTTATCCCCATGTTATATATTAGATTCCTTGGGAATATAACACATAACAGCAAACCGTGGATCAACTAAGGGCCGGTTTGGTAATCGTTTTAGTATTTAGCATTAGCGTTTTGAAAATGCTATGTAATGGTAGCTTTTTCAAAATTAATCCGCACCATTAAAAAAATTATTCAAAACGCTAACGCTTATTGAAAACGATATTCCCAAACAAGAGCTAAGAAATTCTCGTATGGTAAAAATCAACATGCTGTGAAAGAAGAAGATATCATAGTTTCAAATCGAGGTTTGGAGACGTCGATTCTGTACTAGGATTGGGAAGAGGCACTGTGACGAAACTTACATTAGAGCCTCGCCCGGGACGGATACCATCGACTTGATGGAAGCTTCCGGGCCAGATCATCTCAGCGTCCTTGTCCTCCACTAATATTGGGACGCTAAAGTATGATTGTTGCTCAAACCTTGCTCCTCCTCCTCCTCCACCACCACCACCACCCCTGACCCCGCCACCGTGGGAAATAGTTAAAGGACTACTAGTACTACTACCACTTGGTACCACGTGGCGGGGAAAACTCGGGTGGATCATCGAACTGTGAGCTTCCACCCCGAGGGAACGAAATGGGGATCCATGGAGGGGAAGAGAAGTGTATCTATCCGTCAACATTCCCATTCTCATCGCCCTCTTCGCTAGAGACCGCTCTCTCTTGTGGGCATTCTGATGCCCTCCCAGAGCCTGGGAGCTGTAAAACTTGCGCCGGCAGAAGTGACACGAGAAGACCCGTGATAGTTGGTGCCCTTGCGGAGGACGGCGTGGGGTCATCGCTACTTCATCGCCATTGACGAAGCCGAGGGTCAAGTCAAGAGCAACGGGAGACGGATCCATTGACGGGAGGTTTACCGAATTGGTGACGCAGGATAAGTTCGAGGCTACACAACTTGTTGCCTCGGAGTCATCTTCTTCACACCGATGATTGAGATTTGGGCGATTCATGATGACACGAGAATTATATAGCAACAATCTATCAACACCACAGTTTTTTTATTGATTCAAGATGGCAATGAAGTGGAACAACCTGAGAGATAAAGCAAACTCATTAACAAATTGGATCATGCTACACTTGCACCAAAAAATGTACACCATTTGTACACAGTTATGCACAAATATTTTGATGGTTTATACCGACACAAGTGTTGGTGCGTTAATAAAAATTTACACGGACACAAAGTGTTGATGCATTAACAAAAATTAGTTTTACACCAACACAAAATGTCGGTGCAAACCCGCGGGATATAAATTGAGGTATAAATGTTAGAGTACACATAGCTTAATCCTAACAAATTTGTCCCTGGAAAATGTTACGGGAAAGAACACTTTGGGCATGATTTTTCAAGACAGGATTGTGGGCTAATAATAATACCTACGAGAAAAAGCACGCATATTTCTACAATTTCGAATCTGATTACAAACCCAAATTTTATTCTGATCCTTTTGTCCCTAAATAAATGTACTGGGTTGATTTTAACAAAATTTGAGAAAAAGTGATAATATATGACTGAGATTTATACAGAATAAATTAAATAGAAATAATGTAAAATGAAATTTCTTTGCAGAAATGAACGAATCATTCTTTGGGACACCTAAATTAGAAAAACATGACTATGGCTAATTGACAAATTCTTAGGGTAGGGCACCCAGGCTGACATTATTCTTCTCACATAAAGCTAAAAATACCGGTAAATTTGTGACTATTTTAACTTTTTTACAAGCAATTACTCCCTCCCTCCCTAAATATATCTCACATTTGTTTTTCCAGCAGTCGCGCGAACTTTTGTTTATTTCTATATTTTCACCTCTTATTTCGAAGAACTTTTCATGTAGTTTTTTATATGTAAATTTTATTTTTTATTTTTATACCAATATGTAAATAAAATGAATTGAAAAAATTTGATATTTTTACTTCGTTAGAGAAATGTGGGATAAATTTAGGAACGGAGAGAGTAATTTAATTATGTGAGAATGCTTACTTGGGACCCACCCAAGATGCATAACAGAAGAACTCCACAATTAATATTCTATTCTATAAATTGTGAACTGTTGGGGACACTCAATTCCGAAGTGCAAATTGCATTTCTAAGATTGTAGATTCGATGCATCAAACTAGAAAAATATTAATCTAATGATCTTTAATCATTTTGGTGTCAATTACTCCGATCCATCCGCCTCAAAATAAGGCCCTTGTCCGTGTTACGTGTTACGATGTTGAACTAAAATTATTTTCAAATCAATATAATTAAAATTGGTGTGGAAAAATAAAATTTATACATTAGAAAACTAAATCAAACGTTCTAAAAAACAAGTAGTGACAAAATTAAATTTTTTGTTAAATTATCCATAAAAATATAAAAAAAGTAGAATTAATTTGAATTGTAAATAGTAACTAGCATTTATTTTTTGGGACGCAATGAGTATGAAACATTAACGTTGTGTTTGGTTTGAGGTAAGGTGAGGTAGAATGAGGTAAAATTCAATCTTTACCTTGTTTGGGAGAAAAAATTAAGGAAGGTAAGAGGAGGTGGAGCGAGGTATGGTGACCGCAGAACAGTGTAAAATCTGGATCCGCGGAAAAGGCGGGCAACCAAGGTAGAATTTTTTGTTCCGCTGCTCTGCCCTTCTCTTTTTTTCCTGCGAGTGCTTCCTCTCCCATCGCCGATTGTCCGCTGCTTCCTTGTAAAATTTCTGCCGCTGATTTCTTTCTGCGATTGGCCCTGCCATAAGGTGAGGTCTCAATTTTTTTCCCTTTTTTTGCTTTTTTTTTTTTTTTCTGTTTTTGTGTTTTTTTCTAATTATTGTATTAACATGCTTTGTTTTTTCTAGTTTTTTTTATGTTTTTTCCGGTTTTGTTTTAATAATTTTTGGGGGGTTTTTTGCTGTGTTTTTTTTTTTCGTTTTATTTTTTTGCCGTTTTTTCTTATGTTTTTCCCTGATTTTTAGCTGTTTTTCCATTTTTTGCTATGTATTTTAATATCATTTTTTATGTTTTTTGCCTTTTCTTTACCTATTTTTTCAATATTTATTGAAATATATTGTTTTCTTTTTCAATTTTTTTTAGCTATTTGTTTTTTTTCAATATGAATTTTTCCTTGGAGATGGCATTCTGGCTCGGTGGATTTGTAGTCATATAAATACATCTTAAAGAAATAAGAAAAAACAACCATAAGGATATTTTAGTAATTTTATTCTTTCCCTACCTCACGTTACCTATTAAACATCCAAACACAATTTTTTAACTCATTACCTTACTTTACCTACCTTCAATTACCTACCTTCAATTACCTACCATTACCTACCTAATAAAACTTTTACCTACCTCCAACCAAACATACCCTAACAAATGCTCCAAAACATCATTACTAATTGCAAACATTTCCACTTTTAACTAGTGAGAAATGCTAGAGTCACAAACATTTTGTGACCGAAATGTTTGTGACTCTAGCATTTATCTTTCTCTTAACTAGTACTCCGTACTTCCTTTGTATAAAAAAACTTTTTCACATTTGATAAAATTGATGCAGATTATTTAAGGGAAGTGTAATTTGAATTTTACTTTCCCATCTAAATTTGCTTTATCCCGCAACAACATAAAATAAGATGTGATAAATACTTCGTAACTAATACCCTGTAATTAATAAGGGTAGATATGGGATTAACCCCTCACAAAATAAAGAACTAATTAGAAAAAATGAAAAATTACACTAGAAAACTAAGTGTCCCCCAAGTATACACTATCCTTCTCACAGACACACAGACATTCACCTCGGGTATCCTTAGCAAATTAAATCCCAAAAATATTTTATACTCCAATGCACCCATTCAAGTGAAGATCGACAAGATTTATTTTTGCTCAAACCTTACACGTGAAATCAATTTTTTCTTAAATTTTTTTGGTTGGCAATGAAATTCGAACTCGAGATTTTTAAATTCGATGTAATCAATTCAAGCAAAAGTTCTTGTGGTTGTAGGGCATGGAAAAGATAAAAAAAACTCTAACACTAAGTAGATTCCAATTCCAAGAACACAAATGAAAAGAGAGGAGAAAAAGTAGGTATGCTAATAAGCGAAGAAGAAAAAAATAAAATAAAAGAGCGAGCCATACTGCGTTGAAGGAAGGAACTTGAGCAGCAGCAGCTTCAGGGGTGAGGTGAGGGAGGCGAAGAAGCAGGTAATTTAGGTGACATGAAATGAATGAATGGGGGCCAGGCCGAAAGGGGAAAGAATCAAAAAACGAAGGGAAAGAACGGTTAATATAGGAGCTAGCTATAGGGGTCAGGGGATAGGAAACAGGGACAATAAATATGGAGATAAGATCCTAAGTTGGGATTTGGGAAGAGGAGAGAGAGAGAAAGTGGTGGTACATACAAGTCAGAACTCAGAAATAAAGTTGAAAGGAAGGAGGATAATAGTGGCATGGAGTATGGACAATGCTAAATTTACACCAAAATTTGATGGTTCACACCGACAGAAAATATTGGTGCATTAATAAAAATTTATACTAACAAGAGTAAATTAGCATTATACTAACAAAAATTAGCATTACACCAACACAAAATGTTAGTGCACACCTACGGTGTACAAATGGAATAAAAAACCTTGGTGTACAAGTAGGGGTGCATACAAATCAAATAAAATGTATTCGATTCGTGATTCGTATTCGAAAAGAATAATTCGTATTTGCTATATCCGAATTCGAATCCGAATACGAATCATATTTTAGATTCGAATTATTTTCAAATTCGAATACAAATATTAATAGATTCGATTCGTTTATTATTCAAATTATTCGAATATTACAATTTATAAATAAATTTATAAATATTCTAATATATTAAATATTTGTGTACATATTTTAACATATTTTAATATATTAAATTTTTTTGTACAAATAAATTTATATATATTCAAATATTATAATTTATAAATAAATTTATATACATTCTAACATATTTTTACTACATTTTACATTATTATAAAATAATAATTTAATGTCTTTAAGAAATTTTTTTTAAGAAAAAAATTACTAATATTTTCGAATTCGAATATTTGAATACGAATTCAAATACGTCAAATATATTTCGAATCGAATACGAATGTTTCCTAAAATTCGAATTATATACGAATCCGAATCCGAATTCGAATACATATCACTTTAATCGAATACGAATTGAATAGTGATATATTTGCTTCGATTCGATTCGTATACACCCCTATGTACAAGTAGCTTTATCCTAATGGAATAAAATCCACTCTTATATCGCTTTGACATTTTCACTTCATAAATTTTACTCGGATAAAGCTGTTTGTATCCAAAGATTTGTACTCCATTTTGTACACCGCAGGGATGCAACAACATTTTGTGTTAGGATAATACTAACTTTTGTTAACGCACCAACGCTTTGTGTCAGTACAAATTTTTGTTAATGCACCAACACTTTGTGTCAGTGTCACATTTTAATTACTATTAAAAATTTCGAGAAAGTTTTTTTGTTTGTTTTCATTGATTATTTGATGAAATAAAATATTCTTATTATATTTTGTTTTGTAAAATTTTTGATAAACTTTTTAAATATGTTAATTTTATTTTTTATTTGTAAATCAATCTTTAAATAAAATGAATTCAAAAAACTTAGTTTTTTACTTAGTTTTGCGTAAAGAGAAAAGATATAGGGACAGAACTAGGGAGTAAAATTTTCAACCATGCTATAATTACAGCAATGAGTTTACCTAAAGTTATACAAAAAATATATACTAATATTTTTATAGTTTGCACTGATACAAAATACTAGCGTAATAAAAAATGTAAACTAAAATTTTGTGCCTGTGTGAATTATCACTCGAGCATCACTGATAAAATTTGGGATGGGTATGGACAACTGGATTGGGTAATAAGACACTTGGGTTGAACCACATTAAAAGATTGAATACAATTTGATTACTTAGTTCAACTTAAGACCTTATATACCGATAACTTTTGGGAGAAATACGAAAATAGCACTTTAATAGCACTTTAATACTCAAAATAGCAGTGCTATTAGTTTTGAAGATAAATTCCCTTTTTTGTCCTTAAATGAATACCTAATACTAAATTCTCCTAATTAGGTTTAAAAAAAGCTTTACGGGCCAAACGCTATAGCGCAGCAGCCGATCTTCCCACTCACGCGACGCGATAATCGTCGGGCAGCTTCCTCGTCACTCTGCCGAACGCAAAGCCGAACGCAGCAGCTTCCGGAAGGAGACCCAGGGTTTCAATGGCAAGCGAAGATGCATTGGACGAGATCCCTCTAAGCAAAAGATTGGAGAAGATACAGGTATGCTTCGTTTTGGCATTGAATTTGCTTCTAAAAAAATTTCTCTTACAAACTTTAGGATAAGTTGTTTTTCCGGTTGGCATGAGGGTTTTTGTTGAAGGTTCACTACAATGTGTTTTTAAATTTTCTTCAGTACGTTAATTTTGCACTGCAGTACGTTTTGGCAGTACGTTTTGGCATTTTATTTTCATTGCAATGGGTTCCCTTAGGTTCTATGCAGTGTGTTTTAATTTTTAAGCTTTGCAGTGTTTTTTGATTAACGTATTGAATTTTTTTGGGCTTTGTTGAACTCGTTTAGGTTTTTTTGTGAATGGTAGATGTAATTCATGGTTTAGAATATGTTTTTGCTTTGTTTTGGCATTGAATTTGCTTCTAATAAAATTTCTCTTACACAGTTTAGAATAAGTTTTTTTTCCGGCATATGAATATATTTGTAGCAGTGTGTAGCTGTAGTGAATTTAGGTTTAATGGGGTGTGAATTTGGAGAACAAAATATGTCTGGTCTTATGACTTGGTATTGTCATTGGAGTGATTTGTATGGGATTCAAGTTTGGAATAGCGTGGGGTTTTTTTGGGGAGGTGTGGGCTGTGTGAATGTAGTGTGTTTCCCTTATTTTGGACAGTTTTTTGAATGGGGGATAGACTGCCTATTTGAAATGGTTCTTGGTTAGTGTTGTTTTTACAGTTCAAATACACTGCCTAATGAATATGCATTTCGTCAGTGTGTTTATCTTTGTTTTGGATAGTTTTTTTAACATGATGATCCATAAGGTTTTGGGCAGTGCTGGTTTTACAAGACGTGGTATACTGCCTTAAGACTTTGGTTTTTCGACAGTGTGTTTCTCTTTATTTAAGCTGGTTTTTTGTTACATGGCAGTGTATACTGCATAATGCATAAGGTTTTTGGACAGTGTTGTTTTAACATAGCAGTGTGTTCTTTTGGTTAGGTTTATATTAAGCAGTGATGATTGCGCTTGTAGGAGCATACAATATGTGTTATGTAATACCATAATTGGGGTTTGTTTTTTTTATTTCAGCATATAGAGATTGCGATGTTCTATCTTGAATTGAAGAGCATTCAATACAGCTTGATCCAGACATACACAACAGCGTCACCATATTTTTTGCACGCAAGGACTCAAGACGCACCAAGAGATGGTAGACATCGGAAAGGTGAAAATGGAGGCTGTGATTGAGAATTCAAGTTTATCAAGTGAGGTATTAGGATTAGCGCGAGAATATGCGAAGCCTTGGTGTGAATGTGATTTTGTATATATGCCTTTGAACACTGGGAACCACTAGATGTTACTTGTGCTCGAAGTTGAAGGAAGGAAGAGAAGGGTTTATAATTCTAAAGGAAAGAAAGGGCAGACCAGTAGGGAAATCATTCCATACGTGGCGTGTATATCATCATTGTTACCCAAGCTTCTTGACATGTTGAATGTGTATGAAAATCACTCGGATGGGCCAATGGGAGATTAAAAGCTCTCAATTGATATAATTGATGGGTGTCCTCAACAAAGCGACGGGTATGTGGTAGTTAACTATTATGATTTTGTGAGAGTGACCTTACTTGTGTTGAAAATGTAGGCAGTACAAAATGTTTACTCACTTTGATTTTTTTATACAAATGCAGGTGTAATTGTGGTATGTTTGTAGTGAAATTCGCAGAGTTTCTAATGATGGATTTAAGCATAAATGAAGTGCAGTAATGTGACATGGAAGGTTACTGGGTTAAAATGACAACAGAACTTTTAGCTTTTAGCTATGAGAGGAAGGAAGAATCCAGAAAGCAATAGACTTTTTTTTTATACATTGGATATTTTAATGTTCGTATGTTAGCGGTTTGGAGTTTGTTTTAGTTTTTTTGTGGTATAAATGATATTTTGATGTGTTTTATTAATAATTTATGGGCATTTAATTAATTAGTGATTTGAGAAATGGATTGCTGGAGATTTTTTTTATGTCACACTGCCATGACCATTCCACACTTCCAAATTTTTTAGGCAGTCACTGCACACTTTGTTTGATAAAGTTCAATATACACTGCAATGTATGCACACTCTTCACTGCCACATTATAAATAAGTAAGAAATTCTATGCTCTTCACTGCCACAATATGTTAGAGATTGAATTTAGTGCCCTACCACATACGAGTCTTCTGAAAAAAAGAGCAGAATTTATTTTATTTCGTGGGATTTTTTTACGGTAATTATACACTGAAATATGTAATCTCTACAATGCCAGAATATGTACTTCCAAAAAATCAATGTGTAGAATACACTGCAACAATATTTACACTGCCACAAAATATACACAATGCCAATAACTTACTATTTCAAATACACTTCTAGAATATATACACTGCCACAATATATCTACTCTAGGACAATATATTCACTGCCAAAAATTCACTGCCGTAATACACTTTCACATTTCACAAGGAATTTAATAAGAAGTAAAAGAATACAACTTATACCCTATTCACTTTTTGTAATTCAATGGTGCAAGTGGACAAAGTATTATATATTACTAAAAAAATCAAGTTATAGTATAAGGAGTACAACTATTAAAATAGGGAAAAAAACAAAGAATGTGTCTAAACAACGTCAAAAATGGATGAAGGAAATTGTTGAGAATTGTATATTATACGGAATATGAAAGAATGCAGTGTCAATTTAGTATTGGGTTTTTGCATGTTTTTACGTTATGCCCCAAATTCAAACACCGTGTGCATCGTTGCTTTCTACGCCTATGACTTATTTGAAATTCACCGACAGATGGAAGTCTCCTCTTCTTTGGTCTACCCGGGGGACGCTTGTTATAAGATGGAGGTTTGCAAATCTCTGATGCAACATCCGGCGGAACACTCTAGGAAGATTTATGATGACGTTGCCTGTCTGTGATCGCCTTCTCAAAAATCAACAGGGCAAGTATGGATTGAGTCAAACCTATAAAACAGAAAATGAAGGCAACAGGAATGATTAAAAAAGGTTAGGTGCTTGTCCCAAAAGTGATGATAATACAAAGTTTAGCTTAATCTATTAATTAAAACTATAAATACCATATAAGAGAACAAAAAACGTGTTTCTTATTTTACATTTTTAGATGAAAAAGCAATAGGATAACTAGTTAATACAAGTGGTAAGAAAAAATTTCTGAGCAATGGTTTCTAATCATCATCAAGAAGCTTAATCATACCAAAAGTTCACAAAACCATTGCTTAGAAACTATCGTATATGATGATCACAGTGCAATGCCTAATTTAAGCCAAAGTTTAAGGTACACTGCCACAGCTTGATTATTTCAAATACACTGCCTAATTTACATATGCCACTATGTTAAACATTCTCTACGAAGAAAAATAGAAAATAAATAAAACAAAAAATGCAGGACAACATTTAGGCATTTAATCTTCACACTGCCCACACCATAGCACCTAATCTTGACAGTGCCAAAATCACACTGCCAAAAACACAATGTCTTTCAAGAGACCTAATTTTTCAAAAGGGACAAATACTAGGTATTTCAAAATTGATTTCACAACACCTAATCTTTAGTACGAAGAAAACACAATAATTAAAACTAAAAATACATGGAAATCCGAATAAAGGGGTGAAGGANCTTCACACTGCCCACACCATAGCACCTAATCTTGACAGTGCCAAAATCACACTGCCAAAAACACAATGTCTTTCAAGAGACCTAATTTTTCAAAAGGGACAAATACTAGGTATTTCAAAATTGATTTCACAACACCTAATCTTTAGTACGAAGAAAACACAATAATTAAAACTAAAAATACATGGAAATCCGAATAAAGGGGTGAAGGAATGAAAATATAAAAATTAAAAATTGAAGGAGAAGAGAAAATGATTAGCCACATCGGTGAAGGAATCCGAGATAACCTGATGATTGTCGCTGCTGATCGGGGCAGGAATCGTGGGAGAAGGCCTGAGGATGCATGATCAGGGGGGATGAAGAACAGAGTAGGTGCGCCGATGAAGAGTACGTGCGCGAGAGGGAGTGGCGTAATTTTTTAAGGAAAAAGGTTAAAAGGGCATGATAGTAAAGGATTGACACTAAAAAGTGCTAGATTTGTTTAAAAGAATAAGTAGTGCTAGATGCGTAATTTAGGATGAGTTAGAGTGCTATGGAGGGTGGTTTCTTATAAATTTTCTATTCAACTTCCGATGTGGGATAACTCCCTCAAGTGGACAACCGGGTCATTTTGAATCTAACCGGTTGACCACTTGCAAATGAACTCCCACTGGGCTAAAGACAAACGGGCCGCTAGGAATGAACATCTAGACGGACACCTTGACAAACGTGGTGGGCTAAAACTAGCTCTGATACCATGATAAAATTTGGGATGAGCATGGACAATTGGATTGGGTAATAAGACACTTGGGTTGAACCACATTAAAAAATTGAATCCAATCGATTACTTAGTTCAACTCAAGACCTTATATACCGATAACTTTTCTATTCAACTTCCGATGTGGGATAACTCTAACAATCACATTAACACAAAATAAGGGTACACACTTGTAGTGTATAATTTGAGGTACAAATAACTTATTGCTAAAATTTTTAACACTTTGACAATATAAAAAGTTGGGGAAAGTAAAATTAAACAATACTTCATCCGTCCCAAAAAAATGTCATGATTACTACTTCAACCTCTCGATAGTTTTTGTCTGTCTACTCATTTTGGTTGACTATTTAATTTGATTAAACAAAATATTATAATCTTGTCGCATTTTATTTTGTAAAATTTTTGATGTACTTTTGAGCGATGTAATTTTTATCTTTTATTTCTATGCTAATTTATAAATAAAATGATATTAAAAGAAATGATATTTTGCACGCCCTTGAAAATGTTACAAACAATTTATTAGGTAGCAGGGAGTATATGTTTAGAATTTGTTTAGATGAGAGAAAATTATTGGTAGCCACATATTTATTGCTAAAATAAAAATATAGTATTGTTTCTTTTCTAGTGACATCCGAAAAGCGGAATGTAAAGAATTAATGAGACTGGGAGTAGGGGTGTAAACGAACCGAATCGAAGTGAATATCGAGATATTTGAAATTATATTTGTTTAAATTTTTAGAATACGAATCCAAATCCGAATATGAGACGAATTAAAAATAAGATTTGAATTTGTATTTGATTAATATTCAAATACTTAGCAAATCCTAAAAGAATATTTTAATAATCATACTCTGTAATTTATATGATGGACGAACATAGATTTTGAAAATTTTAACTTTCAATACTTCTTATAATATATCTAAAAACATCAATACATTTTTATCTTACACAAATTATATTTTATAAAGTATAACTATTATAAATTAAATGTTTTAGATTTTTGTGTTGTGTTCATTTTTTGAATTCTTAGTAATTTAAATACTTTTTTTACTATATTAGTTTGCTTGACAATTGATATTGAAACAAGGTTTGTGTGTACATACATATATTTAAATATTCGAATATCATTTGAATCCAATATACTCCTATTTGCATTTGTATTTGTTTCATATTCGAATCAAAACTAATATTTGAATTTGAATAATGTGTATTCAAATCATTATATTTGAATACAAATAATGAATTTAATTTAAAGTAAATTTGATTTAAACAAAGTGTGTTAAAATTATTGTGAAATTAGAAAATAAAACCTATATATTGTGAAATTATTGTGGACGGAAGTTATTTTCAATTTAATTTATTTGATTATACGTGTAAAATCTAAAACTAAAACCTATATATTTAAAAATCACATCAAAAGTTCTACAAAACAAGAGGATATCTAAATTCTTTTCTGAAATGACTAATGAAAATAGATAAATAAATTAAATAAAGTTTAATCATTAACTAGGTCATCTAGAATATAGTTTTATGACGGAGTGAATAGTATTTAAAAACTGCACTAAAATATCTACAAAAGTAGACGTTACATGATTATATTATTTTATCAAATGGGGAACGAAAATAGACAAATAAAGTGAATAAAGTTTGACAATGTGAATAATAAACGGGATGAAAATTTGTGGACGAATGGAAATTCTTTTTCAAACAACGTGCTATATCTCATCTATTTTAAAATGATTTTATTTAAAATTGTTATAGAAATAAATAGTAAAATTTATATATTTAAAACAACACAAAAAATATACAAAACAAATAGTGATACATTTATTTTGGGATATTTCCCTATGTAGCACTATAATGTTAGATATCTAGCACCGCAATGACATTTTTACATCAATAGGAGTATCCAGCGTGACATTATCTTTAATACACTCATTCTACCCTTTTTAAATTAATTCCTAAAATTATATTAATTTGGGTTACCAATTGCCTTCCCTTACCCCCACACTGTCTCCCCCTATTGCCACCTCTAACTCCCTCCCCCCCGCCACCACCACCATACTGCACCCTTTGCTACCACACTGCACAACCTCCACCATGTCTCCATGCGCTGTCACACTGTCTCCTTCCGCCGCCACACTAACATCATTGTCACCACCACCACCGTCACCACACGGACACCACCAATGTCACACCCGCTACACTGCTACCATCTACTGTCACACTACTATGAACAACATCAACGTCCCCGTCGCACAATAATCATCCACCACCACACTATCTCTCGTACCAGCACACTGAATCCCCGCCGCCATACTATCGTCATCACTGTCACCACTACCATCATCACCACCACCACCACACTGCCACTGCCACACCATACTTCCAATCCTGCCACCTCATGGCCACTATCTCGCCAACTTGTCATTGTCATTACCAAAATATCATCACGATCACCACCACCCAAGTCACACAATCATCATTGCCACCACACTACCGTCATAGAGAGTTTGAATGACATGGCTGTGTAAAAAAATGCATAAAACTTAATTACCTGCTACATTCATGGAAAGAGAATAACCCAACTCCTAAAAGTAAAGAAGTCATAAAAATTATTAAAAGGGTATAATTGGTATGCCTTCATGTTGGAATTCCCATTTAAGTCAAAAAATAAAGAAGTGTTGTTTGTGTAATATTGGTTGTTTTATAGTGCTACCTAGGGGATTTCTTGTCTATTTTATTTCATCAAACAATTAACGAAAACGTATTTACAATAATTCATAGAGAGTAAAAGAATATTTTAAATCCAAATTTAATTCAAGCATGGGCGACTCTAGGTTCTTATTTATTTTGGTTAGGGTAACTTTGGAGCTTGGATTTACTTAAGTTCTTGCCCTCTAGCTTTGGTTAATAGGTATGGGCCACCATTAGTCCTATCAATGGACCGAGTTCAGACCACTCCATAGTGTTCCATACATGTGCCCTCAAAAAAAGTTTATCTTGCCTTAAACTAATTTATCCCATGGGTCTTGCAATTGTATACTAGATTTAGACATGTTGGGTTGTCGTATCGGGGTCGGGTACACTTGTGATAAAAGTTGACACTTTATTTATAGATTTGATAATTCATTATTGTTCCATCATTTTATCAAAAGAGTATCTCTAATGGAAATAAATCCATATCAAAGAAAAAAGCAACATCCTTCATCTAACTAATGACTATATGATAATAGTGTCATCCCTTATTTTCAACCATTATTATTTTATCCTCATGCCATCCTAGCTGAGTCGTTCTCCGTAGAGATAGACTTGATAAGACTTCCCTTGTTTGAGTCTGGGTCCGAGCGCCCTTCTCTTCAGGTTCAGAATTTGTTGTGTGGCCTTTCCCATTATGGGTATAAATACTCTTCTGGTTCCGGACACACGGGTTGAGTGATCCCCGGGCGCCTGACCGATTCTAGGACCTTAATATCACCCACATCTATACACTCAAATCCATACTATTTACCATTAGAAATAATCTAGATTTAAACTATCTAAAAATACCGTTTTGGTTATGATGGGTCGATACCCAACGGGCGGCCCAAATACTGCGCCCGAATGGCACTGGGTCACTAGAGCGGATGTGCATCAGTTCTGGGCTGGCCCAAGAGGTTAGGCCTGGACTAATCCAACAAGGAGACAGCTGAAAGAGCCCGAATCAGGGAAGAAACTCAGCTGGGAACGAAGATATAGCCGGGAAAAGGGGGTCAAGCCATTGGCGGGTGAGTCTCCACTAATTGTGAACTACCTTAATTACTTGAAAATCATGTATAAATAGAGAGGATCCAAATTGGGATCCTCAAGCTGAATCAAGCTAATAAAGACCATAATTCTCGAGTTCTTATTGAATATTATATCTTTCGAACTGCCAAACACAGGAACTTCCTCCCAACTATCCTTGAAAAATTGAATACTCCCTCCGTCCCGCTATATTCGTCCACTTTTGACTTTTGGAACTGTTCATCTAAGCACTTTGACTCATCAAATTCTCTCAATGTGTAAGCCTAAATATAGTCATGCGTGATCTTGTTTGATTTGTCTTAACATATAGATTATTAATATATAATTTCTATCATTTTTTAATATACAAATTACAAGATAAAATGGATTAAAGAAGTGTATTGGATGATGTGCAAAAATAAAAGTGGACAAATATAGTGGGACGGAGGAAGTAATATAAAGTCATCCCTTAAAAGCCACATATTTTGAAATCTAAAGGATTTAGGACCATCCCTAACACCAGGCTTGGAGCTAAAGAGAATAGGACAATGATCACTTCCTCCTTTGGTAAGGTGATGCATGGACAAGGTGTCCCATTAATCAGCCCAGCCAACATTGAAGAAGACCCTATCAAGACATCTCCAAACATTACCATTACTACGTACCCCATGCCATGTAAAAGGAGATCATTTGAAATTACAATCGAGGAGATTACAATTTGTAATGCAACTATTGAAATCATCAATGCCTTCAAGGTGTGGAGGTCTAGCTCCTTTATGGTGAAGGAGATCTAAAATGGAATTAAAGTTTCCCCCTAGACACCAGGGAAGCTGAGAACTATTATTAGAAGCCTGAATATGATTCCAAAGAGCTTTCCTTTCAGCAGTAATGTGACTACCATAAATGCCACTAATGGTGAAGCTAAAATTATTCAGTCTATCCCTCAATTTGAAATGTGTAATCTGACCAAGATCCATCACATCAAGAACCTCAAATTTGGATTGGTCCCAAAGGAACCAAATTTTATTATTAGCTACAGAAAGAAAACCATTAAAGCCAAGCATAAAGGCAAGGTTATTTCCCTTCTCAGCATTAACAAAAGGTTCAATAAGCACAAGGAAATCAATAGAATGGTGCTTCTTTAAATGTGAGAGTCTCTTGCACCTCTTCGAGACTCCCCTCACATTCCAAAAAAGAGTGCAGATCATTTCAGGGCTTGGAAAACCCCATCAACAGACCTTTTATAGTCTGAACGTGTACGAATTCTCTGAGGAGAGGGAGAAGCAGAAAAAGAAGTCTTCTTGACAGGGATATCCACTTGGAGATCACAAAGAGGAAGGTCCATGCCAATTTGACTAGATGTGGGATCTGAGGTGCATGAGTTCAAAACATCATAATCCAAATCAAGAGAAACATTCTGCCCAGAAGTGAGCTCAACCACAGGAATGGAAGGATCACAAGAGGAATGGGCAAGGCCATTGGTATCTAGAAAAGCACCTCCTTTGACCCAATGAAATGAACTTGCGGCCTACGCCGAGCCCCAGCTTTAGAAGTTTCCTCATCGCATGGCATGTATAGAGTATCCTCATGACAAGGCATGCATGGAGTTTCTTGTAACGTGGTGGGCTTCTGAACCCATGTGACTATTGCTTTCAAAGATTTTCCCTTACGATGAACAGTGGTCCAATCATTAGAAACCCCTTTGCCCTTATCCTTCATGGGGGGATGGACTCCACCACGGTCTTATCCTGTAGCTTATCCGGTTTACATGAAAGAGAAGTGTGACTCAGCCTATGACAAGAAGAGCAAAAGGAGGGGGGGTCCTCATAAAGAACCTGGAAGAAAAGATCTTCATCTACATGTATGTCTAACATGAATACAATGATGGAGAGATTTAGAGACATCAACTTCAATGCAAACCCTAGCAGCTTTAGGTCTAGCAAAGTTAAGGGTGGCGTTATCAACTTTCAAGGGTTTACCCAACGCTGAAGTGATGCACAAGAGTGCCTTCTGATCATGCAAATGAATAGGGAGGTTGGGAATAGTGATCCAGACCAGAACAATAGGGGAGTCCTCCTCCAGATGTAAGTTTGGAGACCATTTAATCACCGCCATGATATCCTTTCCCAGCGTCCAGGTTTTCCGGAGGAAGAAGCGTTGATAGTCCTCATCTTGTTCAAAGTTTATAAGAACTGCATTAGAGTTGAGTTCTCCGACCGTGAAACCCCCAACAAGTCCCAGTCGGGTAAGAAAACTCCTCAAGACTAAAAGTGGAGGGCGACGTCTAAATCTGCCGATGAGAGCAAATCTGAACCGACGGGAGAAAAGCTCTACATCTTCCTTAGAGAAAGAGATGGATGGACAGCCCTTGAAACATGATTTCTCCGGTGGTCGATCCTTGAGGACGACACCATCCGCCTTGAAGAGATTAGAGAATAGTTTGGAACGAGTACCGGAAGCCTTGGCCGGAGACGTCGGAGAAGTCTCCGTGGATTTCAAGAGCGACAGCATCTTTTTCATGTGTGTGTGTGTGTGTATATATATATATATGTGTGTGTGTGTCTATATATATATATATATATATATATATATATATATATATATATATATATATATATATATATATATATATATATATATATATATATATATATATATATATATATATATATATAGACACACACATATTGTATTTTTTATTAAAAATTTAAAAACTTAAATTTTGAAATATCTATTACGACATTTATTTAAAATATTATAATTTTGTTATGCATGTGTATTACTATATACTCCCTCCGTCCCTGAGTGTTTGTCCACTTTCATTTTTGCACATCATCCAATGCACTTCTTTAATCCATTTTATCTTGCAATTTGTATATTAAAAAATTATAAAAATTATATATTAATAATCTATATGTTAAGACGAATCAAAGAAGATCACACATGACTATTTTTTGGCTTACACATGGAGAGAATTTGATGAGTCAAAGTGCTTAGATGAACAGTTCCAAAAGTCAAAAGCGGACAAACACTCAAAGACGGACCAAGTACGTAGTATAATATTAGTTGTTGTTTAAATAAATAGTCTATGTCATTCAACTTAGAGCTAAGATCCATTTTTTCGTTTAGTTCATCAGGGCTACCGAATAATGGGACCGACCCTAATATATCTTGATATCCTTAGTCTATTTCAAAGAGAGAAAGAAAAAAGGTTGAAAATTTATTTTGAGCCATACGATAAAGTGGAAAATTTTGCAGGGGTATATAGTTTTGTTCTCTATCGTTTAAAAAAACCGGTTGGAGCTTAAAAATATCCTTTTTTTCTTGGGAATGGGAACCCATATCACCCCACTCCTATCTCCATTATTTTTTGTTTTCTAAAAATGGTTATAAGTGGTTGTTGTAGCCGTGACGAAGTCTATACTAAAAGATAGCCAACCACAGACAACTCCTCTTTTCTACTCCTTTCAATGTCATGCCCAGCCTTTAACTCTTTTTTAATGTATTGTTTGGATTGATTTGTGGGTTTTTTTTTGAAGACATTGATTTGT
This sequence comes from Cuscuta campestris, assembly GCA_900332095.2. Classification (NCBI taxonomy): domain Eukaryota; kingdom Viridiplantae; phylum Streptophyta; class Magnoliopsida; order Solanales; family Convolvulaceae; genus Cuscuta; species Cuscuta campestris. Next base: position 566,773 of record OOIL02000846.1, on the reverse strand, counting down.
GGGTTAAGAACTGGATTGCCTTTTACATTGTATTTAGAACTGAAAGTGATGTGGGCAACTTCCATGATTGATGATCATTGATCGACTTGACAGATCGATTTCAAAGTTCCCAAAATGTTACTTAGCTTGTACTACCTCCGTCCCAGAGTATTTGTCCACTTTTATTTTTACACACCATCCAATACACTTCTTTAATCCATTTTATCTTGTAATTTGTATATTAAAAAATTATAGAAATTATATATTAATAATCTATATGTTAAGACAAATCAAACAAGATCACACATGACTATATTTAGGCTTACACATTGAGAGAATTTGATGAGTCAAAGTGCTTAGATGAACAGTTCTAAAAGTCAAAACTGAACGAATACTCCGGGACGGAGGGAATACTTTCTATTTTTNTCATTGATCGACTTGACAGATCGATTTCAAAGTTCCCAAAATGTTACTTAGCTTGTACTACCTCCGTCCCAGAGTATTTGTCCACTTTTATTTTTACACACCATCCAATACACTTCTTTAATCCATTTTATCTTGTAATTTGTATATTAAAAAATTATAGAAATTATATATTAATAATCTATATGTTAAGACAAATCAAACAAGATCACACATGACTATATTTAGGCTTACACATTGAGAGAATTTGATGAGTCAAAGTGCTTAGATGAACAGTTCTAAAAGTCAAAACTGAACGAATACTCCGGGACGGAGGGAATACTTTCTATTTTTCTTTTCAATAATATTGATAAAACGCGTAAAGATTAAAATAAGAATAAAATATTAAAAATATACTCCCTCCGTCCCAAAAAGAATGGGACGGTTTGACTTTTTGGGAAATTAAGGGAGGGATATTTTGGTATTGAATTTCCAAAAATACCCTTGATGTGATGGGTAAAAGTAGGATGTGATGGGTAGATTATTAGGAAAAAGGTATGATGTGATAGGTAGGGTATGAAAAAATAAGGGGTAAAAGTGGTTTTTTATTAGAAATGTAACGGACTTTACGGGACGCAGTTTTTTCTAAACGTAACAAACTTTTTGGGACGGGGGGAGTATCAAAATATGACTTCCATATTTTTTTTTTCTTAAAAATAAATGTTAAAATGCATGTACAATGTCAATCATTACTCTATACATTGTCAAAAAGTATTGTGAAGTTTTCGTATACAATGTTATATTATCTCATTATAAACTTCTAGTTTTGGTATAAAAACATGAAGTTTCTATTTTTGTATTTTTTCGATAAAACTTAGGATGACTCTGTTCATTTGAGTTTTAGCTCTTAACTTCCAACATTTTCCAACGCTTTCATTTTTTCTAACTCCTGATTTTCTTCCAACTATTTCTAGTTTTTCAAATTCATTCCAGTTTCTTCCAAATCTTTCTAATTTCTTTCAACTTCTTCCAATTTCTTCCAATAATAATATAAAAAAATTATTTAGGGTTTTTTCATTTATTATTATTATGGTCTCAATAAGATAAAAAATTGATTTAATGTCACAAATTATTTAAAAGTTATGCCATATATATAAATTTCTGTTACCATTATGGAGTCACGTAAATTATTAAAATATTAGATTCATTAATTTATAAATTCCATTGTGATTTAAAACATTTTGTTAATTATGTTTCTTTGAAATGTGTTATTAAAAACTACCTTTGTTGCATTCAAACTCTTTATTTGACATTTTTACTAGATTGGTACCTGTGTGTTGCATGGCCTGAAAATTAATTTTTAAAATTTAAGCATGTTTTCATAAAAATATATTTATTGAAATAAAAGATATAACTTGTAACCATTATGGCTAAACCTCTTGCTATTTGAAGTTCAAAATATAATCAAAGATTAGCCATACATTGTTATGATTTTTATGGTAAAATTTATATGAACTAATGACATATAGTTATAGACTTCAAAAGTTATGCCTTTTGGAGCAACTTATTTCTTGTAGAAGAGAATGTGTAATTCTTGTCACTCAAATACAAATAATAACCCAAATATTTTCAAAAATTATAAAACCACTCTTTTTTGGCGAAATATTTTCTTATTTACTTCGTATATAAAAGAGATAAATTAATAAAGCATGCATTCTTGACAGGTAGTACTCCCAATCTACAATCATGAAAGGATTAATATGGTTGGCTAAAAGAGATAACAAAAATGCATAAACATACCTATATATTGAAGCTAAGATATAGACACTTAACTAAAAGAGAGAACAAAAATGCATAAATATACCTATTGAAGCCAAGATATAGACAGTTAAATGTGCCGCCTCTTTCCATTAGCTTTCATTTTTCCAATTTAAAAGATTAATATATAGTTCTGCAACAGTAGCTATACAACAAATGAACAAATTATACAAATTAAAATAGTAAAATTTTGGTAGAGTAAGTCTACATAAGAAGATCAAATTCCTAGATAACTCATCGTGAATCTATACATAAACCCAAAGAACTTCATCTTTACAAAAAGAATAAAATGACCGCCCTACGCTTTGGATGAGAAAACATTAAAGTTTGGGTAAAAATCTACAAACAAGAAATTAATACTACTCTTAAGTCTTGTTGGTTAATTCCAGTCCAGAATATAGTTTAAGTTTAAAAATAAATAAGTAAAAAAAAAAAAAAGGTAGACAGTCAGGCAGTTAGGCAGTTACTAGTTACAGGCAGTTTTATGACAGTTTCCAACAGATGTGTTGGTTAGAAACTGTTGTGTCTATTTGTAATGGTTGTGTTGTTTAGTCCTCTATTTATATGTATGGGCACATTGTTCTGGACAGCAGTTCCACAATAAAAACACACTGTTTCTATGCTTTAGATCTGTCATTATTTCTCTCAATTGGTATCAGAGCCCTGGTAAAAATAAAAACATCAAACACAGATCTGTGATCAGTAGTTGTCTTGCAATACGCCTGAAAAACAATAGTCTGTGATGGAGGCCATCAATACTAAGAAAACAAACGATGTTGTTGCTGTTACCCCAGTTCGAGATGGAGGCTCGACAACGTACCAATGTCCTGTACTCACTACAACAAATTATACATCTTGGGCTATCAAGATGCAGTCGTTTATGGATGCCCAAGGAATT
>OOIL02000846.1:523500-555085 GCA_900332095.2 Cuscuta campestris | reverse complement strand
GCTAGGCCGAGTGGGAATGTGGGCCAGGGGGGTTGTTTGGGCTGAGGGTGTGGGAAGGCTTTCGGGACGGGAATTTTGGGCCGAATGAAATGGACGGGCTGTGTGGGGAGGTGAGAGGTGAGTATGGTGTGGGTTTTTGTCGTCCTCCGCGGAGTTGAGAAAAGCAAGATCAGTGGGTGAGACTGGATGAGAGTAGGGGTAGGATTGTTTATAAAAAATGACATGACGAGATATGATAATTTTGTGAGTGAGAAGATCGAGACACTGGTATCCCCGTTGGTTGGACGGGTAACTGAGGAAGACACATCGGGTAGAACGGGGGGCGAGTTTGTGGGGGACCGTAGCGGAGAGAGAGAAGATAGCCGTGAGAGAGAGAGACCGCCGGGGAAGAGACGGCGCTGCTCGAGGTCGCCGGCGACGCTGGGTGGTGTTCAGCCGAGAGAGGAAGAAGGGGTGGCGCTGCTAGGCTTGACAGCGGCGCTAGGTCGAACGAGGGAGAGAGAGGAGTGAAGGCTCTGATACCATGAAGAATAATTGCTTTCTATAAATAATTACGGAGGACTAAGCCTCGTATAAATAGTACAAAGGAATCCTAACTACGGAAGGAATCCTATACAAGGCAACTACCATATTAACAATGATTACCACATTAATATTAAATATATACATACTATATTTAACAAAACCTAAATACAAATGGCGGTGGAAGCTAACCTGAAGGAGACGGGTGATGAAGGCCATCGTCATCGACATCGCATCTGTTTAGATCTTCGATCTATAAATTGGAGATAAGAATGGGAGACATTGATATTAACTCTGAATAAAATATTTCATGGATCGTGTAAACCAAAAGCACCGAATTAGAGAGGAAAGCATTTACTTTGGAAGTCCAAATGCACCAGATAAACTATTTAAATTCGTTTAGTTTCTCACTTAGATTACGTGTAAGCCAACTGTGTAAAAATGATCCACATGTACATGTCAAATGTCAAGCTCTGGTGCATTGAGTCTCCTTTATTATAATAAAGGATTGTTCACCTCAATCTTCAAACAACAAGTCCTTAATTTTTCAAATATATGGATGTGTCTAGCTAAGGGCACTAGTAATGGGCATCACGCCCACCGGCGTGATCCCCGGTTTTAACGCCGGGGGCGTTAAACACCGCCCCCCATCGGTGTGATCCAGGCATCACACACACGGCGTCACTCGTTTAACGCAAGTCCCCCTCCCCCCTAACGGCTAATTTAGCCGTTGTAAACAAAAAAGAAAAATTAATTTAGACGGCGGATCACTCGTTTGACGCAAGTCCCCCTCCCCCCGAAGTGGCAACAACTCAACAATCCCGACGGCGGATCGTCAAAGAAAAGATTCTCCGTCGACGCCGAGGTTGAGGTCGGCGACACTATCGGTTCGTCCGAACAAATGCCTCCCTTCAACGTTCCGGATTCCGATGACGAGGACCCCATTCCACGGCCGATCGGAAGAAAGAAGGCAAAATCCATTGCCTCGACTTCGGGAGGGTCCGGCTCTGTTTCCGTTTCTTCTCGCAGCGAAATCGGTCGGGCAATGGTTGAACAACTTCGGGTGTTCAATCTTCGAGAAGAAGAGAGGATGAAGCTAAAGGAGAAGGAGATGGAGCTAAATCAGCAGGAGGACGAGATCAAAATCATGGAAACCAACCTTTCTACGTTATCGGGTTTCAAACGGATGATCTACGAGCAAAGACAAAGAGAGATCAAGGTGAAATATAATTTACCTTAGTTTTTTTATTAATGTATCTTTTTTATTATTGTCGTTTTTTTTGTTTAATGAATGTAATTTTTTAAATTTTAAATTATTGTCGTTTCAATTTCTTTAAATTTAATGAATGTATTTTTTTATTATTCGTGTTTCAATATAATTAAATAATAAATTAATTACATTTTATTAATTTAGTTTTAGAAGATGTATATTTAAAAATGTAAAAAATGAAGGTTTGAAGCCCCAAGGCTTCAAATCCATTTCCAGTGAATCTGTAAGGTAAGTTAAAGCTGACGTGACAGAGAGAAATTTTGAAGCCCGATGCTTCAAACTTATCTCCACTGCTCTGAAATCAGATGACTTCACCAGTTCACCCTAGTGCATCCGTTTCAGTATCGTCACTCATCCATATTTATTCCAATTTTTCCCATTTTTATGAATTTGAACGGGTCTAGAAATTGGCATCCCTGCTCTAGAGTCCCGACATTCTCCTCTCCTTCCGCCCCCGCATTTGGGCGTCTGGCACTGGCGTCTAGCCGGTCAATCTCCATCTTCGTCTTATTCGAGGTCAGTCTTCTCTTCCCATTTTCAATCGCCTCTCAGTCTTCGCTCTCCATTAGCAATCGTGAAATTCAGGTTTTGGCATGGGTCTGACATAGATTTTTTTGTCAATCTTGCAAGTCTGCTGATGGTGAATTGTGCATTTAGAAAACAGTGAAGCATCGAACAATTTCATTCCCCTGGTAGTTTTTTTTCTCTATTTTGATCATGCTAGTCCACATTTATCAAGCCTCGCAGTGTAAAAAATTCGGATTGGAACTTTTTTGAAAACCGAATTGGAATATTTGAGTATTAGCTAATATCTCCGAATAATAATTCGAACCAAACATGAATATTTTTTATGATTCGAATGATAATCAAGTTCGAATTCAAATATATCCACATTATCTTGAATTCGGTTAGAATATATCAGTATTCGTTTCCCGGTTTCGGTTTGTATGCATCCTTACTGGCAGATGGAGTTTTGGTTTGTATGCATCCCTATTGGCAGAGGGAAGGCAAAACATATGTGAGATAGATTGAAACATAATGTGAGACACATTATACAATCTGGAAAGCTAGAAATAGTATATCCTTCTTGTTAGCTATGTCTCACAGCAGCTTCATAGAGTTAGCTTTATGGACCATGCTACATTTACACCACAAATTGTACCCCATTTGTACACCACAATTGTACACAAACATTTTGATGGTATACACCAACATAAATGTTGGGGCATTAATGAAAATTTACACGGACACAAAGTGTTGGTGCGTTAACAAAAATTAGTTTTACACCAACACAAAATGTTGGTGCAAACTTGCGGGGTAAAAAGTGGATACAAAAGGTTGGGGTACAAGTAGCTTTATCTTTATTCCAACATACCAAGTTCTTCAATCCTAGCCCTCCTTTACTTTTAGGAAGGCAGACATCATCCCAGCAAATCAAGAGGCTTCTCAGGGCCGGCCCAATAGGGGGACAAACAATCCGTTCAGACCGGGCCATGAATTTAAGGAGCCCAATTTTTTAAATATTTTATATATGTATATAAGAAGCCCATAGCCCAATATGCCAAGGCCCGTCTCTTTTAGTCACCATCCTCTTACCCGTACACAAAGAAGAAAAAATAACGCAGGTAGGGAGGCCGACTGAACAAAATAGCCAAATCGGAAAACTGCCGGTAGAGAGACGCCGCCGCCGCCAGAGTCCAGACCCCGCCGGGAGCCGACCCTCCAGCCTCCAGGTATTCCGTATTCATAGCTTTCCAATTTTGTAATTTTTTTCTTTCATTTTTTCATTCTTAAGATTTAAAATCTAGGGTTAATTATTGAACTTTAATTAGAAATCTTTGCTAATTGCTATGAAGTAGGATGAATTAATGGTTCTATATGTTCTTTATTTGATTTGTTTGAATTGAATTCATGATATACTTATTATTTTATTTATAAAAAACTGAAAACTAAAAAAAAAATTAAAAACTGAAAAATTGATATGAATTTATGATATATAAAAAAATTAAAACTGAAAAACAAAAAATATAAAAATTGACGAATTGATATGAATTTATGATATATTAATTTACTTTTTTCTTCTAATAATATTGCATTAATTATTATTTAAATATAATTAGTTTACATATATTAATTTGTTAGACCATAAGGGATAAGACTTTTAAGGTCTTTTTTCTGTTTCGGCCCAGGCCCATGAATTCTCGGGACCGGCCATGGGGCTTCTTTTATAGGTTGCAGAAGCACTCCATAGAAAGTTCTTGCAAACATCTTGGATCGTTTTCATAACTTTGTTAGGGATAACAAAAAGTTTTGACCAGAAGAAAACAATTCCATAGAGAGTTGAGTTAATAAGCCTTGCCCTCCCTGCATAAAACAAGTGTTTTGTTGCCCAAGAAGTAATTCTTGTAGTGAGTTTCTCCACAAGCTTGTCACATTCTTTGTGGCTGATTCTCGCAGCTGAAATGGGGCCTCCAAGGTACCTAAATGGGAAATGTCCTTTAGGTATATGAGTATGCTTCATAATGTGATTCTCTTTCTCAGTGTTAACTCCTGCGATAATAAATTGAGACTTGAACAAAAAATTATTACTAGAATTACTGAAATTGATCTTATAATGTTTTTGATGTAGAATTTTTCAACTTTAAAAGTTTATATAGTAATTTTGAATGTTAGTTCAAATAGTAATTTTTTGTTTATTTTTTACAGAGTATGAATAATTATAAACTAAATCACAGCTGAAGAGTCGGGGCCCCATATTTCGAGATTTGGTCATTGCCGGATCAATTTTGAAGCACATTAGCAAAGCCGCTTCTCTTGTTGAGGAAGGATTTGTTTTCTTTTGCTTCCCCTGAATCATATTCCTTCTCATCGCCGGTGTAAAACAAACCGATAGATGTATTGACTCTGGCTCCCTTTAATTCTTCATTCAAACGGGAGACAAAGAAATGCTAGGGATTTCATATGGGGAGTTGTTTTTATTGCTCGGAGCTACTGCCGCTTTAATTGGTACTCTTCCTTCGTAAAAGACAGTTCACAGTGCATCTGTCTTTAGTTCACTTAATATTTCTACTAAGCTCTGATGTTTCTGTTTTCGATTCCAAAAACCTACCTCTTAGTATGATATTGTTAATTGAGTTGTTTGTATTGCCTCTGCTAGATATGCATTTGTTTCTCCTTCATGTGTTGAATTCTGTGGATTCTGAGCTAGGCTTTTAATAATTAATTTGTTAGGACCCAAGGACCTTCCTCTCATAGCAAGAACAGCTGGAAGGTTATCTGGTCGCGCTATTGGCTACGTTCAAATGGCTCGTGGTCAACTTGACAGTGTCATGCAGCAAACTCAAGCTCGTCAGGTTTATTTCTCTTTCTTTCGTTCTTTCCTTTGTTTAGTTGCTCTTCTATTAGCCTATATAATCGATCATCATTAGATATAGATGGATTACCCACACATGTTCTTCCCATTTCAAATTATTGTGTGTATGTTGATGATATTTTCTCTGAAGGTCCATAAAGAACTTCAAGATACAATTGCTCAATTAGAAGCCATACGACATGAAATCCGAACCATTTCTTTCATCAATCCTGGTCCATTAACTACAAGGCTAGTTGATAACATAAAAGACCACCAATCTGCTGCTGCTGCTGCTGGCACTGGTATCATGGAAACTGGACCTGCAAAATCTGACAGTGAGGGCACACCTGTGACTATTACTCCCAAGGTTTTTACTACCTCCCTTTCTTTGCATGGTTTACTGTTTTCATACTCATCTTTTCGCAGGGAATTATTTGTTTATTATTACTTGTAGGATTTTAATGCTAAGGCCTCAACCTCTTCTGAAATGCACAGCCAAGCAACTGCGTATGCAAAACTGGCTGAAATCACATCAGTGAACACCAAGTCTGAAAATAGTGAAGCTCTGGATGAGCTTACTGATGGATCTGGTAATCTTGTACTCCCAGTTTCTGCTAAAAGTGCAGGGCTGTTGCCTGATCATACAGGTAAACACCATCTATTGTTGTTTACTATGGTTTATATATATTTTATGGCCCAGGGGCTCTCTTTTCTCATTTTATCCATTTTTCAAAATATTTGAGACATTACTAATGTTCACCCCTTTTAAATTGCTTTCTTAAGCTGATGCAAAAGGATCTGACATTGTCTTAGAAGCTATTATAGAGGCAGATGTGGCACAAAACGCAAAGAAGTTTTTCTCACAACCCCAAGACCAAATGAATTGTGAATAGAGGTACATAAGTGTGTGTGTATGTGTGTATATTCATTGTAATACATAGTTGTCATGGCGCATGGTGACATTCATGGCGATGGGCCAATATCGCATGGCGATGGCGATGGCGCATATATGGCGTTGCCACAAGACACTAGCCACAGAATATTAATTTACTAATATTTGCACATGTATAAGGAATAAATTCTATAAAAAACAATAGATTACTTGATCTAAAAAGTGAAGTAGTAAAACACAAATGAGAAGTCACTCCAAATCCAAAACACTCTAAGGGTCCATGGTGCCAATAGTAAAACAACACAACTTAATCAAAACTTAAAAATAATTCAAAAATTAAAAGTGAAAAAAATATATTAATGTGAATCACCTTTGAAAATATTGGCAGTATAATCAACTATAATACACAGTACTTTGCATTACTTAAAATAGATAAAAGAAAAGCTTTCAAAAAAAAGAAAAAAAAAGAATACTGATGGGTTAAAAAAAAGAAAAAGGAAGTACTTGCCCGATATTTCCCCTGTCGCCGTCAATTGCTTTGGTTAGTCGCAAGAGGAGTCGCGACCAGAAGAAGAAGAAGACGAGACGAAGAAGAAGACGATTGGGAATGGAGGCTTGGCGGTTTTTGAGCGTCGATTGGGAAGATTAAGGGGCTGGAGACTACTAATTAAAAGTTTAATTTCTTAATTGGGCCTAATTTTTTGGGTTTGGGTCGGGTTAAATTAAAAAAATGGCGCAAGAATGGCGATGGCGTGGCGATGGCGCAGATTTGGCGCTGCCACGAGTCAATCGGCCGCCACGACCCAATTTGTGGCGTTTCCGCTGCAGATCGCCAAAGGCGCATCTATGGCGCGCGCCATTTGCGCCATTGATAACTATGTTGTAATAGTTGCTTTTTCTGATCAACTCTTTGTGTGACAGTTGTCATCTTCTTCGGTTTTGGAACATGTTTTCATTTGCAAGACTTGGACAACTTATTTTATTCTTGATAAAATCAGTCACATACCCGAAATTTCTCATATTTGTTCCAAAAAATAGACACTTAATAATTAACATTGATTCATGCATATAATTGTGCTTTTACAAATAACAACAAAACCCAGTATAATCCCAACATCATTGGGGACTCAAGTTGCACACAGCCTTACCCCCATAATAAAAACAAAAAGAGAATGTTTTCGTTAGGACCTTGATGCATTGCTGTGTCTACCTCCAAGAACTATACGTTGTCAATAGACACAACATATAGTTCTGCTTTTAAGAGGCAAATTCTGGGATTTCACATTTGACTAGAGTTTTCGCTCATCATCCTGATGCATTCATGCTTTAATGTTGTTATACGTCATTCTCCATTGCTTTGATAATTTGTTATTATTTTGTACTGGGTCCATTCCATAATGACTACTTAAATTGTTTTTGGTGCATTCTAGCTTAAGATAACATGTACAAACCTTAGCCGTAAGCTAACCAAGAGCCCATGTTTAGGACTTCCCTAATTTTGTCAAGGGATCACAGAGGATCTCTGTTAGCTTACGGATATGAGTATAATATGTTCATTTGTACGATCGTGTATAATATGGACCAAAGTTTTAAAATACGGCTAAGTATACGTTTCAAATGTTTGAAGTACATATACGGATACATTCGTGTTTTATACGTTTGCTTCTAAAAAATATGGCTTATAATGTGTACACATGTTTTCAAGAAGAATGAAAGTTTAAACTTTAAATTTTGAATTTAAAAAAAGTATTAGTCCAATAGCCACTAAACACAAATATAAAACAAAAACAGTTCCAAAGAAATAGATAGAGTTCATACTTAATAGTTCACGTGACACACCACCAACCACAGTAAGTAAAAAAAAGCTCAATCCTAACTCTCTAAGTATTATTCTGTAAACTCTTCGAAATTAGTTAATAAAGGAAAGCATCATCATCATCATCAACAACATAAGTCACATAATTGCACTTTGTGGCCTGCTGCAGAATTTAATGCAAAATTCATGGATTTCTAGCCTCTGCAAAATTAAAAGAAAAATTCAAATGAAATAACAGTTATTGTGATCAATCCCCTTCTTTGTATACACACACACATCTACAAACATATAACAGAAATGTAATTCATTTTGAATCTAACCATGTTTCCAATATTATGATTTTAAAAATGCAAAGATAGATCTAATCAATTAGACTAGCCATACAGCATAATCTGTGGATAACCAAGTTGATGTTCAAACATTGAAATACCCGAGGACTGTGAGAACTGAGAAGTGAGAACTGAGAACGACTACGCTGGACGGTCGGGCCTATTGTGTACTGAACGACCATGCTGCGATCTACAGGAGAAGAAGCTATCGGACAAAACATATGTGAAATTGGTAAGAAGATGGATAGATCAGATGGAGAAAAATGAAAAAAAAATGGGGTTAGGCAAAGCAAGTGTTTAAAAAGTAAAAGGTTAGTGGTTGAAATTTGATTAGAGGAATAGAAAGATTGTGGACCACATATTCATTACTTTATTAGTAAAGTAAGAAGGCGAGACAATTATATTGGGAGGGACTGAAAAGGAAAATGAGACGATTAATTCCGGATGCAGGGAGTATATGGGAGTATAATACACGCATTATACCTAGGGGTGTATTATACGTGTATTATACACAAATTTGCTTGTAGTGAGATAGCATGGCAATGCTTGAATATAGCCGACCCCTAGTGTTCACTCTGCCTGAGGAGATTCTGGCTCTCTGGTCAGAGGATGAAGGTCTGCACCTCCTCTCATCAAATCTTCTTTGATGCTTGTTGGATTCTTCACCTGATTTTTCTTACTTAGTCTTGTCTTTTTTTTCTTTTTCAGAGATGACTTCTAGGGAATAATGTTTTAGGAAAGACGAGGATGCCATTGCACTAGCGAAGCATAACTTTACCAAAAACAAAAGTCCAATCCAAGCAGAGGAAGGGATGTCGCAATTCCCCAAAGTTTCTGCGCTGGGAAGCAGCAGAAATAGAGACTTGGAATTGAAGTCTCTGTCTGGTCAAGAATTTATGATGCAGGAGAGCTTCATCTCATATAGGATCGACGAATACAAAATAATAGTTTATCTATGGTATCCTCCAGTCACCTGTTGACGCTGCCATCATCGGTCTACACGAACATTAGACTAAGGCCTTTGTTCGGCAAACAATAAAACCAGCCTTTACAATCTTTGTGTGGAGGACATTTTTATCTTTTGAGCCACTGAAAACCACCTTGAGCTTTGGGTTCGGCTAGCGTTTATTGGTGTTACCGAAGAAGAGAAATTTCCTTAGTTACTCTTTTTCTGATTAACCACCTAGTATTGGATATAGTAAATGCAGCAATGCATCATTGGTCTAATTTACAAGGGTAAGGATGCGTACATCTTTGTTCTTGACCTCCGGACTCCAACGGAGTTCAGATTATATTGGTTTTTCTTCTTCTTGTTGTTGAAGTGCTAAAAAAGTGAAGTTCTCACAGTACTTGGATCAGCTCAAACTGATCAGTTGAATTGATCTTATGAACTCTATTTTGATGCCAATTATTGTTCCAAATTTACTAGTATCATGAGAATTTAGGGCTAAGTTGCATGTCATCTCATTTTGTTGTGCTTATCATTTACTCCTTTTGTCACACAGAGAGTATACTTCAATGGGTCTACAACATTTTAAGTTATTTTTTCTAATTATAAATAACACAGAATACATAATGTCTCAAAATTGACATAATCCTTATCCCATTATAACTATTGAAAATTACTAAGGCTCTGTGTCGTACAAGAAATTCAAATTATGGAATAAGAATTGTAGACAACTATTCCAATTCTGTTATTTGGTAGTACAAAAATATGTGAATTTGGAATTGGTAGTATAAAAAATGAATTAGAATTTGCATTGTGTTCAAGGATATATGGTGATGGAAGAATTTTCGGCTTCTGCAATTTGAAGAAGCTGGGTTCGCTGATGCTGCTGCGCTAGAATGGGGAATTAGCTTGGCAAAAGAGTTTGTTGATTGAGTAGTAGGTATGCCTACTGCATTTTTTTTTGTTATTGATGAATAATTGTACACATTTTAGAAATTGACCTGCATTTAAAATGGAGAAGAAAATGGGTGATTATGTCTAACTTGTTAAAGAAAACACTCATTTGTCTCAATATAAAAGATGCAATTAGTAGTGGTAGGGTAAAGTTATATACTCCCTCACTCTCATAAAAAAAATTTCTTTATTTCCTATTTTTGGGTAGTGAATAGGTGGTTCAAAATGATTCTCTCTCATCTAAATAAATTTTAATCATATACTATTAGAAAATCGTTAGGAGGATGAAGGCTGTAAAGCAGCATTGACAAAAAGATTATACAAAGAAACAGATCCATTACATGATAGTTTAACGAATCGTGTAAATGCTTTCAAATCAAAGTTATTTCGGGGTATACAAAAAACTTTAATCGGATAAGACGTTAATCAAGAACTTGCACTAAGAATTCATTTTCTCAACCATATCAGCGAGACTCTTTTATAGAGTCGGAAAAATGGGAGACCAGGCATGAACATTCGCGTAAAGAGTTATCTGCGGTTTTAGAGTTGATTTTGACAATTTATCCAAACGTCTGAATCTTAAGGTTTTGGACTCCGTTCTCGAAATTTGAAAGACTTTCATAAAGCAATAATGTCTAAAATAAAAATTTTCCAATCTGTCCTGGTCGACCCCAGCTTGGGGCACTACCCCTTGGACCTCGCCAGGAGTTGCCACCCCTTGGTCCCTGCTACTGGGGGTTGCCGTCCCTAAACTTCCACTATGAATTTGTAGTATCGTTGAATGAGTGCGCACTCCGTACCTCCTTACTCATTAGACAATGTTTATTCAAATTCTTATCTGATCTAACTAAATTCAATCACACAGAAATAGCCGATTACACTAAAATCTCTAACATATACTCCCTCCGTCCCAGAGTATTTGTCCACTTTCATTTTTGCACACCATCCAATGCACTTCTTTAATCCATTTTATCTTGTAATTTGTATATTAAAAAATTATAGAAATTATATATTAATAATCTATATGTTAAGACAAATCAAACAAGATCACACAAGACTATATTTAGGCTTACACATTGAGAGAATTTGATGAGTCAAAGTGCTTAGATGAACAGTTCCAAAAGTCAAAAGTGGACAAAGAGAGTGGGACGGATGGAGTACTATGCATTTTTTTACTTTTCAACAGTTTTTTTTAAATTTCGTTATAAGTCAAATTGCAAGATGTTTTATGAGAGAAGGATTTCATTCATCTCACTTAGTTTTTGGCAAATGAAGGTTTTACGTTGCTTGAAGAGAAAAATAATGATTTATGATGTAAATAATCAAATAGAACGAAAGGTCACATTTACACATTACATCGTGCCAAATCCAAATCTTATTAAGACACATGTGTAGAAAATATTATTAGAACAGAACTTGAATGATTTGATTACACATAGATCCGCTATTTATAATAGCTACATGACTATGACCTAATTACGAGCCCAACAAGAATGAGCCCGTTAACAACAAACCCTAATGCATTCCCTAACACTCCCCCTCAAGTTGAGTATGAGGTTAACGAATGCACAATTTGGACAATTAAAACAAAACTAAGACTAAAAACAACTTGATAAACAACTTGAACTTGATCTGCTGTGACAACAACGAACGAAGGTGACCGGCCCTGCAAACGAACAATAAATTTTGATGACGAATGACTCCCACGCGGTGACACGGGGACGACTAACAAGCATCCCAAACTTGGAAGCCATGCTGCCGGACTGAGGCGCGACTATGTGACCAACCTCACAAACAAATATGTCGAACTGAGGCGCGACTATGCGACCAACCTCACAAACATGTCGAACATACAAATGGTTGCACTTGAACATACCAAATAACAACCAAAAACAAAGTCATCAAAACGTCGATCAAAAGGTGCATGAAATGCTGATCATGAAAACCTTCTTCCTAGAAGAATGCAAACCAAACCAATCCACTCATGCTAGCGAAACATACTGCTGAATGGAAGGGCACTTCTCAAACAAAAGAAACAATACCAACAAATGAGTTTGCTGCTTAAAAACAACAATTGATGAAATCATTAGTTGTTGCCGCCTCTTGGTGCATACGGAGTATTTGTAATAACCTTGACCACTTTTAACTCGGCGGCCAAAACTAGGACGTGAATGATATGGATAATAACCTTGGGCGTCGAAAATATGCAAAGAGTAGGGTAGCGGAGATCTGGACAATTACTCCTTGATCTCAACTACTCCGGACGAACAGATTGAAACCTATATCGTCAACAACAGAAGTACAATAATTGGTAATGGAAATCGATGGTGATGCCGCCGTCGCCGGAAAAAGCACGGCGACGGCGGGGAAGCGGAAGCTACAGACTAGAGCAAACTTAGGGTTTTGGTTTTCCCAAGATTTGGCTCTGATACCATGTAGAAAATATTATTAGAACAGAACTTGAATGATTTGATTACACATAGATCCGCTATTTATAATAGCTACATGACTATGACCTAATTACGAGCCCAACAAGAATGAGCCCGTTAACAACAAACCCTAATGCATTCCCTAACAACATGTAAATAGTGATTGTTATTTTTTTTGTTTGACGAATTGCTTTACTAGAGTGTAAAGAGTCATACGAACATCACATGTTTCAACCACATTTTAACGTGCTGATCACCTTTACGTTACAGATCTTTTTATTACATGCTCCAACTTGAATACGATCGGTTATTTTAAAGTTCCAAAAGAATGTAGTTTTTTATAAATAAAGTATACAGAGTATTTCATTTTTTCCAAAATTATCGTCTTAATTTGACTTTTGTGATCTCTTTGACCATAAATAAATGTAGTTCTAGACTTAACTATATATACATATGGAAAGATCTAAAACGTTTATTTTAATCCAATGCATATAAATGATGTATGATACTTGTGCAGTTGTGCTTACATTTAGAGTATTTGTTTATAATATATGAAAATTTGAATTTTATTCGAATGGAAAATCCGATTCAGATATGAGTTTGAATTTAATTTAGTCGAATATAAATAATTGTTTTTATTATTACAAACTACAATTCGGATCGAATATTTTGATTTGTATGCATCCTTATCCGCGACCTTCTTTTGTATTTTTTGAATGCTATTGAGTCTATTACAAAGTAGTATCTGTTCATACTATTCTCAAGTCTCAACCTAAAGACGCACAAAGAGTCAATGCTTCGCCTCCACTAGGGATCGAACTTGGGTGAACTTCCCTATGAATCCGGTGGAGTGGGCTTACTATTCTTTTGTATTTTTAACTATGAAGCCAATAAAAATAGTTTATGGTGTCTAGGATTCGACCGTGAGACAAGCGAACTACAAAAAAGCTAAATTTATCCAAGTTTGACATCAATAATTTGACATCAAGTCTTTCACAAACATGTATGAAGTCTTTTAGAATGGCAGATATATACGCTTTTAAAAAATGAGTGGGAAATATTAAGTTGTACTCCGAATTGTACACTAGCTAGACTCTATGCACCACATTTTTGGTGTGAATAAAAAGATTAATGTTGGGTGATGAGATGATTGATGTAGAAGCTTGTGTACAACTTGACAAGTAATTAATACATGTAAGTTCGTGGGGGGTGCAGCGGATAACAGCAAACACAAGCTATGCAAACAAAACAATCAACTATGTTGTAGAGAAGACGCTGCAGCACTGTCCAGTAACAGATGACGGACAGTGTGCTATTACACTTCTCTGTCACAAGCACACACAGAAGCAGATGATGCAGAGAGCGTTACAACGCCTACTGGGCAGAATGCTGTAACTGTAAAAAGCGTAAAAAAATGACACCAGAATTGTTTACGCAGTTCGGAGCAAATTCTCCTACGTCTGCAAGGCCCACGTCCGTGTAATAGCCCTTCCACTAAATCACCGTAAGAATTACACAATCAATCACAACAGAACCTTCTAATGTATTGATTTGTCTACTTACGAATGACTTGACGACAAACTCGGTTTGCGTCTATCTCCACGGCTAGTTACACCTTCTCAAAGATCTTCTTCAAGGACGTAGATTCCAATACACCTTCAAATAAAGNGACACCAGAATTGTTTACGCAGTTCGGAGCAAATTCTCCTACGTCTGCAAGGCCCACGTCCGTGTAATAGCCCTTCCACTAAATCACCGTAAGAATTACACAATCAATCACAACAGAACCTTCTAATGTATTGATTTGTCTACTTACGAATGACTTGACGACAAACTCGGTTTGCGTCTATCTCCACGGCTAGTTACACCTTCTCAAAGATCTTCTTCAAGGACGTAGATTCCAATACACCTTCAAATAAAGACTCTCCTTGATCTACAAAAATCTGCAGGCTATTCAGAAGCTCATAAATCAAGATTGAACCGTTGGAATTCGATCTCCACCGTTCAGATTGAAGATCCACGAGTCCTTAAACTCCTCCCAAAATTTCAGCACGATCGGACAAGATTTGATACTCCAACAGTCGAGAAAACCAGGGCAGTATTTTCTGCAAAAAGTCAGCAACAATGTGTATATTGTAACTTCGATAACAGAAAATCCACAACTCCGATTGACGTGAAATTGTAACACGTTGAAGCTCTATCTGTTGAGAACACCCTCTGAAAATTTCAGCAAAATCCAACGATCGGATCTCCGGCAATGATCAAATCTGTGCGGCTGTCCAAAAACTTTTCACTGTCTAACTTTGCACCTTGTTTTTTCTTTTGATCGAATTTGCTTCTGGTTTTCTGTAGTTTTTCACGCACACAACCCTAAGAGAGGGTGAAGATATTAATAAAATAGAATAGCCATGTTGGAGTGTGCTTAGGATTCTCAACCATGGTCTCTCCTTATGAATTGTAAACCAAGTAGGATTAGAATCCAAGTAGGACTAGAATTCTCTCTATAAGCTCTTTCCTCTTCTTCTTCCTTCACATGCTAGGACTCTAATTCTAAATAAAAAATCTAAAATAATTCTAAATAAATCTATTCGTTTGTCAAAAAATAATGCCAACACAATGTGGAACTAACAATCTCCCCCTTTGGCAATTTTTTGACAAAAATGAATCTTAGCTGTTTTGAACCTCTTCTCCCCCTTTTTTGCATAAAAAATGCCAAAGGTTTTATTAAGAATATTGGGGCAAACAGAGAAGAGTAACATTCAAGCGAGCTTGAGCATTACAATAATGAATATTAAAATAGGCCTAGACTTTGTCACATCAACCTGTGCCACACTTGAGCGACTCCCCCTCGGACGATGCATCTGAAAAAGTAACAATCTGCAAAAAATAAAGACATGTATGCAACCAGCAAAAACATCCATGCTCTAAGGTATTCCACGCTGGATATGAAACACCTCTTAGAGCATCCTCTAAATCAGGTAGAGATAGGTGTGCACAGACCCAAGCGGGATCTGAGTATTCCAAACTGATTCCCATCAAATGCTATTTTACACATGCCCAATACCCGTTTTTTCATAGTCATAAACTTCACACTCTCATGGCTAGGAGGTGTCACTTCATCACACTTATGAGATGATTCAGCACTCTTAACAGCACAACGATCTATTTTCTTTTCTTCTTGAAGCAAGCTTGCACTACCAACATGGCATTTATCAAAAGCAACATCCTTCACACAAGGATTATCACCTGTTTTGTACTGATTCTTAGGTACCCAAATCATCCTTGTTGTCACATTCTTTTTCCCGTATCTTTGCTCTTTAAAAATCTTGCATTTCCTCTGAATGTGTCCCCTTTTTCCACAACAAAAACAAACATAATTAGCATAGACATTAGTATAAGAATACCTTTCAGGTTTAGCATAATGATCCTTGTGTCTTCTCATACTAGATTGTGTCACAACTCTTTGCCTTGTTGCATAGGGTGCTGCATAAATTGTTCCAGCAGAAGCTTCATGAGATGCTTCAGCAGGTTTGGCAGAAGATGTTCCAGCAGATGCAGCAGCTTCTGTTTTCCTTCCTTGTGGGACTTTTTGAGCAATTTCCTTTCTTCGATCAACAAACAAATCAAGTGGGGTATTATTGTTTTCGGAACCTGAAAATCCGAGACCCGTCTTGTCTCCATAAAATTTTGAAACGTTCACTTGTTCCTCAATAGCTTTTGCTCCAGCACTTCTCATCCACTTTTGAAAGTTTTTGAGTTGATTTAATTCATACTTGAGATCTGATTGTTGCCCTTCTAAGTCTTCAATCTTCTTTTCCAGTTCTGAAATACTCTTTTTTAGTCTAATGCGCTCGGCAACAAGGTGATGGTTCTCCAAGACAGTTTTCTGGTTGGCTTGAACAAGTTCTACCCACTTCCTTTGGAGAATAGCTAGCTCTTCTGCTGTGTCAACCTCTGTGTCATCTTCTGTATCATCCTCTGTGTCATCCTCTGCTGTAACTTTACCTTTGTATCTCTGTAACTCTTTGATGAGTTGTTCCACATCGCGTTTTGATTCAGCAAGTTCACGTTTGAGGCTATCATTTTCCAAATATTTTTTCTTATTGACTCGTAGAGACTCTTGAAATTTTTCTTCAACAATTATAAGCATCTCCCTTAGATCTACGTCACTATCAGAGTCACCATCAACACTATGGAAAGTTGGAAAAGCACAGCATGTTCCAGCACTGTCTTTAACACACTGGTTCTCTTTTTCAACGAGGATGACATGCTTCTTTTTACGTCGGAGATCTTCATGCATCTCCAACTCAATGGCTTCTAAGTTCCCCATCAGCTCATCAAGAGACATAGTATTTAGAGATTATGTTTGTCTAATAGCTTTGACATCCATGGAGTACTTTTCTGGAAGAGAACGTAGAACTTTCAACACCAGCTTGTGTTCTGTAATTGGTTCACCAAGCCTTTCAGCCTCATTTGCCAACTCTCTAACTCGCCCATGAAAGTTTGTGATAGACTCAGTATCCTCCATCTTAAGATTTTCAATTTTAGACATTACGATCTGAAGTTTGGCTGTCTTGACTGTTGTAGTGCCTTCATGAGTAATAAGCAAAATGTCCCAAGCTCTCTTGGCCTCTGTGCAATCTGAGATAAGACGGAACTGATTTCTGTCAACCGCTCCGAAGATTGCATTCAAAGCTTGATCATTTGATTCTGCAGCATCCTTTTCTTTCTTGCTAAATCTTTCATAAGGCTTCTGAATTAGTTCTCCATCTGCATCAGTCATAGTAGGAGCTGACCATCCAACCTCTATGCTTCTCCAAACCTGTTCACCAAGAGACTTAAGAAAGGCTCTCATTCGACACTTCCAAAAAGCATAATCATGGCCGCATAATAGTGGAGGTCTAAAAACATTAGCACCTTCTGGAATATCTCCCATGGTGATTAATCAATCAAGCTAATAACTTAAGCTTGCCAAGCTCTGATACCAATTGTAAGTTCGTGGGGGGTGCAGCGGATAACAGCAAACACAAGCTATGCAAACAAAACAATCAACTATGTTGTAGAGAAGACGCTGCAGCACTGTCCAGTAACAGATGACGGACAGTGTGCTATTACACTTCTCTGTCACAAGCACACACAGAAGCAGATGATGCAGAGAGCGTTACAGCGCCTACTGGGCAGAATGCTGTAACTGTAAAAAGCGTAAAAAAATGACACCAGAATTGTTTACGCAGTTCGGAGCAAATTCTCCTACGTCTGCAAGGCCCACGTCCGTGTAATAGCCCTTCCACTAAATCACCGTAAGAATTACACAATCAATCACAACAGAACCTTCTAATGTATTGATTTGTCTACTTACGAATGACTTGACGACAAACTCGGTTTGCGTCTATCTCCACGGCTAGTTACACCTTCTCAAAGATCTTCTTCAAGGACGTAGATTCCAATNCGCCTACTGGGCAGAATGCTGTAACTGTAAAAAGCGTAAAAAAATGACACCAGAATTGTTTACGCAGTTCGGAGCAAATTCTCCTACGTCTGCAAGGCCCACGTCCGTGTAATAGCCCTTCCACTAAATCACCGTAAGAATTACACAATCAATCACAACAGAACCTTCTAATGTATTGATTTGTCTACTTACGAATGACTTGACGACAAACTCGGTTTGCGTCTATCTCCACGGCTAGTTACACCTTCTCAAAGATCTTCTTCAAGGACGTAGATTCCAATACACCTTCAAATAAAGGCTCTCCTTGATCTACAAAAATCTGCAGGCTATTCAGAAGCTCATAAATCAAGATTGAACCGTTGGAATTCGATCTCCACCGTTCAGATTGAAGATCCACGAGTCCTTAAACTCCTACCAAAATTTCAGCACGATCGGACAAGATTTGATACTCCAACAGTCGAGAAAACCAGGGCAATATTTTCTGCAAAAAGTCAGCAACAATGTGTATATTGTAACTTCGATAACAGAAAATCCACAACTCCGATTGACGTGAAATTTTAACACGTTGAAGCTCTATTTGTTGAGAACACCCTCTGAAAATTTCAGCAAAATCCAACGATCGGATCTCCGGAAATGATCAAATCTGTGCGGCTGTCCAAAAACTTTTCACTGTCTAACTTTGCACCTTGTTTTTTCTTTTGATCGAATTTGCTTCTGGTTTTCTGTAGTTTTTCACGCACACAACCCTAAGAGAGGGTGAAGATATTAATAAAATAGAATAGCCATGTTGGAGTGTGCTTAGGATTCTCAACCATGGTCTCTCCTTATGAATTGTAAACCAAGTAGGATTAGAATCCAAGTAGGACTAGAATTCTCTCTTTAAGTTCTTTCCTCTTCTTCTTCCTTCACATGCTAGGACTCTAATTCTAAATAAA
Organism: Cuscuta campestris; assembly: GCA_900332095.2. Taxonomy (NCBI): domain Eukaryota; kingdom Viridiplantae; phylum Streptophyta; class Magnoliopsida; order Solanales; family Convolvulaceae; genus Cuscuta; species Cuscuta campestris. The sequence goes on along the minus strand of OOIL02000846.1, from coordinate 536,188 downwards.
ACATCTAAAATAATTCTAAATAAATCTATTCGTTTGTCAAAAAATAATGCCAACACAATGTGGAACTAACAATACACGCCTCAAATACAATGAAAAACTACATGCAAATTAAAGAAAACACTAATAAACTTTCAAATACATTTTTATTCTAGCTAAAAAAGGGAAAGCAGTTTTAAAAAGCAAATTTGAAGCAACTATCTTTTTTTTAAATAAAAAGCAATGCTTTGAAAAAATGTAATTATTTGAACAAACAAGAAGGAAACGTTTTAAAAATGAAGCAATGATTTTTTGGTACACGAAGCAACGTTTTTTAAACTTATACGTACTACATAAAACTTAAAAAAAGTTTTTTAAAAAAATGAGGAAATAATAGGGAGAAATTTTAAATAAGTAATGAAAACGAACTAAAATTCTAGAGAATAATTGAGAGCGGCGAAGATATTTAACTCAAATGCAGTTTTTAATCTAGAACCCCAATTCAAAAGTAAAATGTGAAATTAGCTTTTACTCAATAAAAATAGGAGAACACCTAATATTTCTTGATTGAAAAAGGCGATGAATGAGAATGGGAGTATGGGAAATGAGAATGGTGTATGGGAAACTCAAATGATGTCATTTAAACAAACACAATTGTTATTAATAACAAACACACTTCAATCTTTCAAAAAATATAGTTGCTACTTATATTATGTTGCATAAATTTTAAATATAACCTAAATGTGACAACGTGAGTATAATATATATAAAAGGAATATTATAAGAGTAGAATAATACATCTTCTATCTTAAATTAAGTTGTATGTTTATTATTCACATCGTCAAATTTCATTCACTTTTTTTTCTTATTTTCGTTACTCATTTGATAAAATATTATAATCATGTCGCTTCTTGTTTTCTAGAGCTTTTAGTTTATTTTTAAATATGTAAATTTTATTTGTTAAATTCGGCTCTAATTTTTAACTATAATCAGAGATTCGTTTCAAATGAGTTGTTCGTTGAACATAGTTCAACTCATTCGAAGAGGTACGAAGTGACTCGACCAACGGGTTTCGGTGAAATTGCGTAGATCGGAAAGCGCCTTCTAAACCAAGGGAAGGGGCCTATGTATTTGCATGACCACCCGGAGCCACTCCCCTAGCGGTCCTGCCACCACGCCGCAGAACGGGAGCTCGTGTGGAACCTTTTCTTCTGGCGTAACAGCGGTAGAACGTAACAAAATATGACACCCGAAGCACAATCCTATTCGGTCCATCATCGTAATAAACTGAAACAGTTAATTTGAATTGGGACAGATGAAGTAATACACAGAGATAAATAAGTATAACTCACATAATTTGGTTGAAGAAATTATTGAAAAATAAGCGAGTAAAACACTATTTGTTTGCTAAAATAGCAATTTCCAACCTATTTTTTTAGAAAACTCTTTGGAAATGCTCTAAAAAAAATCCTCCTAATAAATTACTGGCTAAACTCCACCATTGGTCCTTCAACTTTATCAATTGTGCACGATTGGTCCTTCAAATTTTAAAACTCCGTAAATAGTCCTTCAACTTTATGAGTTATGCACGATTGGTCCTTCAAGTTTTAAAAGTGCATAAATAGTCCTTCAAGTACACGTCAGCCCGTTCTTTTCATAGTAAATGTTAAAAGCTAAATGAAATACTAGCTCCATATAATACGGAGTAGTCGCACCTAGTGGAATTTACTCGTATTATATGAAACTAGTATTTCGTTTAACTTTTAATATTTACTGTCAAAAGGACTTCATATGGAGGGCTGATGTGTACTTGAAGGACCACTTATGCACTTTTGAAACTTGAAGGACCAATGGTGCAGAACTCATAAAGTTGAAGGACTATTTATGGACTTTTGAAACTTGAAGGACCAATCGTGGATAAATTTGAAAGACCAATGGGAAATCTGATCTTCCGAGTCTAATTGAATTGGGAGTTACCCTTTCTGCACCCGCTTTGGCAACGGGGCTACTCTCCTTTAAGAACACTTTTCCCTAAAACAGCAAAAAGAAAACCAATCGCAAGCCATTTCAACTGCGGTGTAAACCAGATAAAGAAGTACCACTGTACTACGCGAACCCCTTTTATTTATTTTTACTGATCTCCAATTAATTTTGAAGATTACAAAAGTTCCAGCATCGACCATGTAACTAAAGACTAAAGTCAAAAGGAAAGAAAACACAGAACTTAACAGATGGCAATCTTGGTGTTGTAGATAATGGGTTCTTTAGTGAGAGAATCTGAAGAATTCCCAAACGGGCAACTAGTTTGTTGCGTAAATATAAGTGTTCTTTATTTTCTTTAGAGAGAGAAATGGACAAGGGAAGTGGGTATGGGGGACATTAGCGTATCTGCAAAAATCCTTAAAATTCGATTCAATCACTTGGGAAAGTAGAGATAGAAATGAAAAGAAGATACAACTCTCCACTTTACAATATTTTATTCCCAAGAGTATATATTATATCACAAATTGATGAAAGGAACTAAGGAATAGTAAGAGAGGGAAGGCTTATTGATTCTCATTCTCAAGATTTGGAGTTTTGGGGAAATCAGAGAAGGCAAAATACACATCTTCAAGAACACCCACCCCAATAGTGTGTTGTGGGTTTGTGCTTCGCTGGTCAAATCCACTGTTCTATGGTCCATTAAACAGCGAAGCTGTTCTTCTTCTTTGTCTCCACTCTTTCGTCTTTGCACACAGGGGGAGAAAGTGGTGAAGGTTTTGTGGAGGTAGAAAGTGTAGGAGTTACTTCCCTTTTTCTAGTTCTTAGCTCTAAATTGCTTTTTCCTTTGGAAATTGGCCTGTTTTTGCTGCTTTTGAGGGACCTTCTGGCATGCAATCAAGCCATGTTTGCTCCATCCCTGCAATAAGGTATGCGAACTTCCATCTTTCTTGAATTTCCCTTTTTTTTCTCTCAAAAGAATTGCAAATTTAGCTGACCAAACCCTGGGTTTTCTTTGATTTCTAAAAAAAAATCTGGGTATTCTTTGATTTCTTAAAAAAAAAAACTTGGGTTTTCACAGAAAAAAAAGAAAGAAAAAGAGAAAGTGTTGTCATGATTGTAAGTGGTGACATGTTTTTAGGTGAGTGAGGAAGAAAAAGGTGTATGAGAGAGGAAGAGAAGAGATGGGTGTAGTTGAGATGGGTCAAAAGGCAAACAGTAGCCAAAGCAGACACCACATGGTGACCATGATGCTGAATGAGCAATTGAACAGAAAGAAGAGTTACCCATGGATTCACAGGTATTGGCTTCCAAAGCTGTTGACTCTATGGATTCTAGCAGCTTCCGTGGTGAGCTGGGCCATATTCACCTACCTCGATAATGGGAACAAGGCGAAGAGGGTTGAAGGTTTGGTCACCATGTGTGATCAGAGGGCTAGAATGTTACAAGACCAATTTAGTGTCAGTGTTAATCACGTCCACGCCCTCGCCATCCTCGTCTCCACTTTCTATTACAACAAGATCCCCCCAGCAATTGATCAGGTTGGTTGAGTGACTCCAAGTCATCACATACTTTGTTCTTGGGTTTTTCTTTTTTTGATACATTAGCCAGACTAATGATCTTAAGCCTTTGTTCTTCAACTTTGAATACTATTTTACGAAATGTGTGGTGGGTTATGCAGGAAACCTTTGCGGAGTATACGGCCAGAACAGCTTTTGAGAGGCCATTGTTGAGTGGGGTGGCATATGCAGAGAGAGTTATGCATTCCCAAAGGCAGATCTTTGAGAAGCAGCATGGATGGACTATTAGGAAAATGGACAAAGAGCCTTCTCCCATTAGAGATGAATATGCACCTGTCATCCTCACACAAGAAACTGTTTCTTACCTCAAATCGCTTGACATGATGTCGGGAGAGGTATATAAATAACCAAGAGTTAAACTTCAATCTAATTAATTATTTGTAAACATATGGAAATTCCCACTCAGTTTCATCATCATCATCATCTGATTCTATGGTAGTGTCTTGTCTTGATTAAAATAGGAGGACCGGGAAAATATCATGAGAGCTAGAGGCACCGGGAAGGCCGTTCTTACAAGTCCCTTCAGGCTTCTTGCTTCTAACCACCTTGGTGTTGTGTTGACATTCCCTGTGTACAAATACGTTCTGGGTGATCACCCTTCCCAACAGGAAAGGATTCAAGCAACTGCAGGGTAAATATATAGTATCTATTTCTCTCTATTTAAATTTCCAGCTTATTCTACTTTGTGAGATGCACTTCTCCGTGGTCAACTTTATAAGTGAGTCTTAAAGCTCAGAAATCTCGGACAAACAGATACCTTGGTGGAGCCTTTGATGTCGAGTCACTTGTTGAGAACCTTCTGGGCCAACTTGCTGGAAACCAAGAGATTGTAGTTAATGTTTATGATATTACAAATGTGTCCGATCCTCTTGTCATGTACGGGTCGCAGAACAAAGTGGGCGACCTGTCCCTAGAGCATGTGAGCAAACTTGATTTTGGAGACCCGTTTCGTAAGCATGAGATGATATGCAGGTGAGTGAGTGTCCTAAGCTAAGCTGATTTCTTCATTCCTCTCAGCTCTCAACTGCCTTGTTTTGATTTTTAATTTGAATGGTTACCCGTGTAGGTATCTTATGAGGGCTGCCACATCCTGGCTTGCATTGATCATTGCATTGTTTTCCTTTGTAATTGCTGCTTTGGTTGGTTACATTTACTATGGTGCTGCTTTTCACATCATTAAAGTTAGAGACGATTTCCACAAAATGCAGAAATTGAAGGTTAAAGCTGAGGCTGCTGATGTTGCCAAATCCCAGGTTGTCCAAACGTGCCTTTCCCTAATTTTTTTTCGACCTTTTTTTTAGGTTACCATTCATTAACGAAAATCTGTTGCCATTTGTGCTGACCTTTTTGTTTTCTTTGTTTTTTTGACGACGACAGTTTTTAGCTACTGTTTCGCATGAAATTAGAACTCCCATGAATGGAATCTTAGGTAGGACAAGACTTGGCATTTAGAAGTTATTATAGTCAACTTGAGTGTATGTGTTACATAAGTAAATGCCTCTTTAACTGTCATTGCAGGAATGCTTGCTTTGCTTTTAGATACAGACTTGAGCTCTACTCAATTAGATTATGCTCAAACAGCACAAGCTTGTGGAAAGGCACTGATAACATTGATAAATGAAGTGCTCGATCGCGCTAAAATTGAAGCAGGAAAATTAGAACTTGAGACCGTCCCATTCGGTCTTCGCTCCATTCTTGATGATGTCCTCCCTCTATTCTCTGAGAAGTCCAGGAAGAAGGGCATTGAGGTAATTTATTCAATGCTACAGAGTCATATTGTACACAGATATGACAATAATGTGTCATTGATGGGCTTCCTGTTCTGTAAGTGAAGTTGGCAGTGTTCGTTTCGGATAAGGTTCCAGAAATTGTAATGGGCGATCCGGGAAGGTTCAGGCAGGTGATAACAAATCTGGTCGGCAACTCTATCAAAGTAAGTGGTGTGTGATCATAAAAAAACACACTCTTCAATCTTTTGGTAACATTTCTTATGTTTTCAGTTCTGAAACCCTCCTCTGTTCGGATATATCATCATATACTGATAGAATTTAGGATGGGGCATGAGCAACTGGATTGGGCAATAAGACATTTGGGTTGAACCACATTAAAAGATTGAATCCAATCGATTAGTTAGTTCAACTCAAAAGCTTATATACGGATTATTTTACTCTTGGACTTTCGATGTGGGATGCACTCCAACACTCCCCCTCAAGTGGACAACTGGGCCATTTTGAATCTAACCGGTTGACCACTTGCAAATGGACCCCCATTCCCTTGACTTTTTCTCTTCTTTTTTTTTGAATCTAACCGGCTGTCACTCTATTGTACCCAGTTCACTGAACGTGGACACGTGTTCATTCAAGTGAGTCTCGCCGAAGAGGCAAAAGCAACAAGTGAGAATGGAGGAGGAGGAGGAGGATCAGAAACCCTTAGTGGTCTTGAAGCTGCAGATAACCGGAACAGTTGGGAAAATCTGAAGCACTTGGTTGAACCAGACTGCAAAAATGGAGAAAATGGGCACAACTCTCTGAGCAATATAATCACGCTGATGGTGTCTGTCGAAGACACTGGAATTGGGATCCCTCTTCATGCACAGGAGAGAGTGTTCACTCCATTCATGCAGGCAGACAGCTCCACTTCAAGAAACTACGGAGGGACTGGAATCGGGCTAAGCATAAGCAAGTGTCTGGTGGAGCTGATGGGGGGCCACATCGGTTTCATCAGCCGGCCGGATGTAGGAAGCACCTTCTCTTTCTCTGTTAAATTCGAAACGTATGACCCCTCAAACGGAACCGTTGACTTGAAAAAGGGTCTTCGAGACGATTTGCCTTTGTCTTTTAAAGGACTAAGAGCTATTGTAGTTGATCCGAAACCCGTTAGAGCTTCTGTCACAAGGTATCATCTCAAGAGACTTGGTGTCCTTGTTGAGGTGGTTGATACCATTAACAAAGCAGCAGCAGCAGCAGCTTTACTCTTTGGCAAAAATGGTTCCCTGATTTCTAGGTACGTTTTTCCTGAAAACAGAAGAAGACTATGAGTAAAACAAATATGGCATAAATCTACACCTACCAATACCATAACTCTAGTTGCTACCAAAAACATAAAGTTCAAGAGATCAAGTCAGAATCTCACTAAATTTGGCTATAATATAGTGAAATTTGCATTAAATAGAATTAAAACATAAGTTATTTCCCAATGTAGGATTTAAACTTTTTAATTCCCTAAATGTGACTTATTAATGTCTAGTGGGAGGAATAATGTCAAGTAATGATGGACATTTACTTGAATAATGACTAATTGATAATGACCAAAGATCCTACACTGGAAAATAAAAACATATGGTCCTATATTGGGAAAGTCATTATGTTTTAGTCCTATTTAGGTAAATTTCTCTATAATATATACTTCCTCCCTCCCTCTCTTTGTCCACTTAGCTTTTGGCACAAATACCAAGGCTTGTGATAAAGTAGGTCTAAATATCCATTATGGGTGGTAGATAGTGGGTTGGGTACATTTAAGAAGGGAGGGGCAAAATAGAAAATATGAAGGTATTACATTTGCCAAAAATAGTGGGACGGCCCGAAATGGAAAAGTGGACAAAGAGAGTGGGAACGAGGGAGTACATATTTACATGATCACATCCTCTCATTGCTTGTTTGAGCAACTTTTTTTTGTTTTGTTTTGTTTTGTTTATTGCAGAAGTCAGACTGAGGCAGCTGCTGACATGATTCTTGTAGAGAAAGATGTATGGGTATCGGAGGAAGCAGAGATAAACACACTTGTATCAAACAAGAAGATGCGACCCACGAAAATGATTCTTCTAGCGGTGGATATTTCGGGGCATGAGTTGGAGAGAGTGAAAGCGGCGGGGTTTGCAGACACCATAATCATGAAGCCTTTGAGAGCGAGCATGGTGGGGGCGTGCCTTCACCAGGTGTTGGGAATGGGAAAGAAGACAAAACAAGGGAAAGACAACAAGTGCAACGGGTCGTCCCTTAGAGGGCTACTTGGGGGAAAAAGAATATTGGTGGTTGATGATAATATGGTGAACAGGAGAGTAGCCGCCGGCGCACTCAAGAAGTTTGGTGCTGACGTGGAGTGCGCCGACAGCGGCGTAGCTGCCCTTGCTTTGCTTCAGATACCCCACAATTTTGATGCCTGCTTCATGGACATTCAAATGCCGGAAATGGATGGGTAAGTGTTATAAAATATAAACACAAACTTGAGTCTTTGGTTGAGTTAGTTTTTGCCTTCTTGACTAAGAGGTGACGAGTTTGAGCCTCACTGCCACTTAAAAAAAATTTGGGTTTCACATGCAAGACGTGTTAGAATATAAAAACTCTTGTTGAAAGACAACCATGCAGAGCATGGAGTCTTTGCACGTACTAGGGACAAATCTCAATTCCTATTTTGAAAAATAAAAAACACTAACCCGAGCGCCTTTGGTTTGTGATTCCAGATTTGAAGCGACCCGTAGAATCCGAAACATGGAAAAAGAAGCAAATGAGCGAATGGGAGATGGAGGAGGAAGGAGGGAGTGGCATGTGCCGATACTGGCCATGACTGCTGATGTCATCCACGCCACGTCAGACAAATGCATCAGCTGCGGGATGGATGGATACGTGTCGAAGCCCTTCGAGGAAGAGAATCTCTATAAGGCAGTTGCCAAGTTCTTCGAATCGAGTCCGGGCCCCGCCTGCTGATAACTAGTAAGCTAGCATCCTATATATATATATATATATATATATATATATATATATATATATTTCTTTCCTGTAGAGAGAGAGAGAGAGTTTTCCACATTCTGCAAATTGTGTGTTAGTAGTGTGATCATATATGTATGTATACTGCTCCCTCCCAAGATCAAACTGTTCCTTCTCCCAGCTGAAGTTACATTTGAAGAAGGAGAAGCTTAGAGAGATTATTACTATATATACAATCTGACAATGGAACCTCAACATTGTATTTGTATTTATTAATATGTTGATCGATATAAGATGATATTCTTCTTGCATGAAGGTGGAAAGCCCACCCTGACCTGACAGGATTTTGAGCGGTAAATCATTGTATAATCTCAATCTGGTCTTCAGAGCCACTCGACAAAAATAAATAATATCGCCACACGACCATGTGGTTAAAAGCCACGCGCTCTACCAACTGAGCTAGAGCGGCAATATGTATTTTTTCTTGTACGAAGTTTGTATGAAGGGTTTTCATTTCTTTGGTATGTACTCTATGGTATGAGTAACCTAAACAGGAAAAGGCCAAAATATTTGTCAACAAATCTCTTATAGCCAACTTAACCCACACAACAAATGAGTAGCTCATATCGCTAAGCCACGTCTAAACAACTAGGATGTATCAAACCCAGACCGGATAGGTTTCAATATCATGGTAGAATTTAGGATGGATATGGATCACTAGACTAGGACATAAGATATTCGGGTTGAACTGCATTAAAAGATTGAAAGATTAGATTCAATTGATTAACTAGTTCAACTGAAAAACTTATAAACATGTTATATTTTTTCAATTTTTGATGTGGGATATATTCTAATACAGATCTCTATTTTTATTAACTACTACTCCCTATTAATAGAATTGAAATATCTTTAAAAGAATCCAACTTGGTCAAACTTAAGCCTTATTAATGTGCTAATGAAAAGAATTAGACTTAGTCAAGCTTAAGCCCTCTTTTTGTATGCCTCTCATAAGTCTTGATTGGTTTGAGATGGTAAATTTTATGGTCGACCTAAGATCCATTATGAACTTACAGATGAGCAAAATAATCATTTTTTACTATTTAAATAAATTCTTATTTTTTAATAAAAAATAAAAAAAGATTTTTTATATGAGAAGATCTACAAAAATGGTATGCACTAAAGAAGCACTCGTTTGAGATTTGTATCAGCCCCTACTACTTTTTACAATTTAATTTAAATTATTTTTAACACTTGTATATTACTCCCTTCGTCCCAATTTAAGGTGTTTGTTTACAATTCAAGATCAAAGTTTATTTACTTTCTTTAGTCACTTTCGTTACTCAAATGATAAAATAATATAATCATGTTACCTCTTGTTCTGTAGATCTTTGGATATACGAGTATGTTGTAATGCCTTGAATCTGACCCGTTACAGCAGGGAGTACCTCTCGCTACAGTGAGTCGGGGGGTCCAGGCGTGTTGATGTATTGGACCATTAATTATCTGTTAATTCTGTATGTTGGGCCCAAGTCTGTTCGGGTGTAGCCTAGTACTATATATATAGGTGCTATCACAAACTCTAAGCTGTATACCGTTCTTGTCTCTTCGTAATAAAATTGCTCCCCCTCTTCCTGTGGATGTAGCCAACACAACGTTGGTGAACCACGTTAAATTTGTTGTCGTATTTTTCGTGTTCATATTATTATTCTCGAAATCCGTATAATAGAGTAGTTTTTAAAACTTTATATTTTATTTTTTAATTCTACCTCATTGTTCATTTAGATTCATTTAAAAGTAATTCCATTCAAACATCATACACAATAACATGTACAAATTAAAGGAGTAACAATTTTATAACGCCAATTAAAATATTAGGAACCCTACCAAACCCTTTATTTCCTAACACATCTAGTGATTCATTGGAGGGCAAATTCTTCTGTGGATCTAAAATTCATGTTTATTTTATGGACCTTAATGTATTTGGAGGATTAAAAAAGTGGGCCTATTGCAAAAAAAATATCTACATGAAAAACCATAAAAAATGAGAGAATATTACATTTTAAATAAAGAAAACTTCCTAAATAAGAATAAAACATATGTGATTCTCAAAATAGAAGTTCAAACTTAACTTATTCTAAATAAGAGTAATTAATTAAATTTTGTTTTCATTTACTCTTCCACACAAACAACACCACATCCCAACCCTGTGTGATCGAAAATGTCACCAAGTCCCTTCCCAATCTCATCCTTCTCTAGTTTCCTTCGTTCTAATCTCTGTTACGTTGCTGACGCTGTCAACCCAATCTCAAGCTCCTTTCTGCCGTTACCATCTCCTCACTCTCCATCATCTCCCTTTCTCTCATACACACAATCTCCTTCCACCTCTCTCTACTATTTCCATTTCCCATCGCTCGAATGCCTCCGTCCCCTTGGATAAGTTTGAATTCAATTTGATATTTAATTTGACGTAAGTAGTTAAATTCAATTTTAAATCTAAAAATTTACTTCTTAGGGATTTATTTTGTAAAATTGGTACTAGCTAATTCTTTTAGCCTTGCCTGAGTTTGAAACTTTGGATTCAATTTTATATTCAATCTCACATCAGTTGTGATATTTGATTTTAAATTTGAATTTACTTCTTAGAAATGTTTTTTGTAAAACATATATTGAAACTAAATGATTATTGTGTTGGCATATAGAGTTTCTTGATGCGTTTAACATATGTGTGATATGTAACATTATAAATTGACATATCGGTCATTATACATTGTCACATTTGACATTATCACTTTGTTCAACATTATGCATTTGCATATATGACTTTATACAATGGCATGATTGTCAGTATGCGGTCACATGTGACGTTAAATGTGGTCTTGTTTGACAATGTATGGACATTTTACTGTAGCAATTTACTGAGTTTCTATTTATTGCTTAAGAATTTTGAGGAGTTAGCTCCATATTTTAAAAATAAAATGAAATTGTGGAGTTAGAGATATACTCCATGTTAAAATGCCTTGAATCTGACTCATCACAGCTCCGAATCCGGAGAAGTCCGTTTTCTGAGAAGTCCGTTTTCGGAGAAGTCAGAGTTCGGAGAAGTCAGAGTTCGGAGAAGTCAGAATCCGGAGAAGTCAGAATCCGGAGAAGTCAGTTGGGCTTCTAATTATCTGTTAACTCTGTAGTTTTGGGCCTAAGTATGTTAGGGTTTTGTCAAGCACTATTTATATGGGTGCTACCACAAACCCTACGTGATGTACTCTGTTTTGCCTCTCCTTCAGAAATAAAACTGCTCCCCCTCTTCCCCCGTGGACTAGCCAACACAACGTTGGTGAACCACGTTAAAATCTGTTGTCGCTTTTCTGTTTGTTCTTTGATTACTCAATACCCTATTCCGTAATAACAAACTGGTATCAGAGCCATTTAGTTCTTCCGATTAGGGATTCTTCTGAATTCCGCTCTGTTAGGGTTTCTTGAGTCGATCGAAGATGTAATCTGCTCTGAACGTGAAGATTGATAAATTCAACGGGAGAAATAGCTTTGGCTTATGGCAGATCAAGATGCGATCGTTGCTGAAGCAGCAGGGATTGTGGGCGCCGCTAACTGAAAAGGTGAATAAGGCAAACGATGATGAAGAGTGGAAAACCCTAGAAGAAAAGGCCCACTCGAAAATCATGTTGTGCCTATCGGACGATGTTATCATCGAAGTCGCTGATCAGGAGACCGCTGCTGCCCTCTGGATGAAGTTGGAGAGCTTGTACTTGACGAAGTCTCTAACCAATAAGTTGCTATTGAAGCAACGTCTGTTTCGACTACGCATGCAGGAAGGTACACCCCTTCGGGACCATCTCGAAAAGTTAAGTAAAATTTTGCTTGATCTTCGAAACCTTGATGTTAAAGTAGATGATGAGGATGCTGCTTTAATTCCGCTAGTTTCTTTGCCTGAATCGTATGAGAATTTTGTTGATTCGCTTCTTGCTGGTAAAGAAACTCTGTCTCTGGAAGATGTTCGATCTGCTCTCCACATGAGAGAAGATCGTCAACAGGCAACAAATTCAGCAACAGAAAACCAGGCATCGGGACTTTCTGTTACGGGTAAGGGACAGAAGGTTTTTGGAAAGAAGAAGCCAAACTCCAAAGGTCCAAAAGGTCCTAAACCCGGTGACATCTGCAACTACTGTAAAGAATCAGGGCATTGGAAGTTTGATTGTCCTAAGAAGAAGATAAAGAAAAAGGACAAGAAAGAGGATGCCCACGGTTCTGCAACTATGGCAGAAGCTGATGATTCAAAGTCTGAAGAAGATCTGGTTTTGGTTGCAGGTGATCAGCCACATCAGAATGATGTGTGGATTCTTGATTCAGGAGCATCATACCATCTCTGTCCTCACAGAGAGTATTTTACCACTTACGAGCAGGTAGATGGTGGCAACGTTTCCATGGCCAACAGTG
>OOIL02000846.1:492791-519501 GCA_900332095.2 Cuscuta campestris | reverse complement strand
ATATGGCGTTGACAGAAGCTGCTAAAGAGGGAATCTGGTTGAAAGGGCTAGTTGGTGATCTTGGTCTGCATCAAGAGCAAGCTATTGTGTTCTGTGATAATCTGAGCGCTATCTGTTTAGCCAAGGATCAGGTCCATCATGAGAGGACCAAACATATTGATGTGAGGTATCATTTTCTGAGGAATGAGAAGAAAATCAAGGTGGAGAAAGTGGGCACTGCTGATAATCCTGCTGATATGTTCACCAAGCCGGTCCCACATAGCAAGTTCCGACATTGTTTGGACTTGCTTAACATCAGAAGCTGTTAGTAGCCTTGCAGGGAAATTCTGAAGAAGAGGGGGAGGTCTGGCACAATCAAGAGTGCGTCTGAAGAATCAGTATGGAGAATTCAAGTCAAGGTGGAGATTTGTTAAAATGCCTTGAATCTGACTCATCACAGCTCCGAATCCGGAGAAGTCCGTTTTCTGAGAAGTCCGTTTTCGGAGAAGTCAGAGTTCGGAGAAGTCAGAGTTCGGAGAAGTCAGAATCCGGAGAAGTCAAAATCCGGAGAAGTTAGTTGGGCTTCTAATTATCTGTTAACTCTGTAGTTTTGGGCCTAAGTATGTTAGGGTTTTGTCAAGCACTATTTATATGGGTGCTACCACAAACCCTACGTGATGTACTCTGTTTTGCCTCTCCTTCAGAAATAAAACTGCTCCCCCTCTTCCCCCGTGGACTAGCCAACACAACGTTGGTGAACCACGTTAAAATCTGTTGTCGCTTTTCTGTTTGTTTTTTGATTACTCAATACCCTATTCCGTAATAACACTCGAAATTTTTAAAATTAGAAAGAAATCAACCATACAATTTTGTTCCTTGAAAGAAAATAGATATAATGCACTTTGAAGTAGAGCTGCTTCAAAGTATTTGTGATCTCTATCAAGTTTATTTATTATACTATGTGGTAAAGCTTGAACATTTTTAAGTTTGTTCTATTTGGTCACAGATAATCTGGGAGACATCGTTTTATGAAATGTGTTTCATATTAAAATTATGGCTTAACTGCATTCATATAAATATCTTCTCGTCTTGATTTGATTTAATAGATATATTAAAGATATATAACTGTACGTGTATGATTTATTTAAAAAATGATTAAAATATATCAATAAAATAGATTTTTTAAAAAGAAATAAAATAAGGGTCTGTTTGGCATACGGAATTGGTGGAATTGGAATTGAATTGGAATTGGGATTCCATGTGATTCAATTCCATAGAATTAAATTTACACAATATCAATTCATTTTTTGCATTATCAATTCCAAATCCACACAATATTTGTGTTACCATTACCAAACACCAGGATTGGAATTGAAGTCCTCAATTCCAATTCCATAATTTGAATTCCTTGTACCAAACGGGACCTAACAGTTTTTTTAGAATAGCTCAATAAAAAGGATAGTTTATACAGAGTATTAAGAAATTCTTAGGAGAAAATTTAAATTTGGAAGTATTATAATCATATTTTATTCTTCTTAAATGTAAATTAATTCTATGTCATAAAAATAGTTACATACTCCCTCCGTCCTAAAATTTTCTTTCCAGAGCACTATTCTAACTTCACGGGAATTTATATTTATTTGTGTTTTTTCATGGCCTATATGATAAAATAAAATATTCTTGTCACCACTTGTTTTGTTGAACTTTTGATGTAGTTTTTAAATATGTATATTTTATTTTTTATTTCTATACCAATATTTAAATAAAATAAATTGAAAAAACTTGGGATTTTTCTTCGTTTTGCGCAACGGGAAGAAAGATATAGGACGGGGGCAGTAATTCATATAATCATAGTTTTGGACTCAAGCCCAAAAAAGAAATTGACCAAAATCACAGTTTCTTTCTATGTTCTACAACACCCTAACAGCAATCTCCCACTGAACGGGAGTGAGAGTGCCATATTCCCTTCGGCTGCGTAATTCAATTACTCTTATTTAAAAGAGTTTAAATTTGAGTTCCTATTTAGGAAATACGGAGTATGACATTACTTTTACTTCTAGGAGTCCTAGTTTGGTCCTTTCTCCTTTTTAAATATGGACCTCATGACCTTGTAAGCATCACTCTTCATGGAGTGAGCTAACGGATTGATTATTGATACTATATGCGTTTCTCCAAAGAAAAATGCAGCAACGGTGCAAATATGCAAGGGGTATCCATCCACGAATCTCAATGACTCAATTTTATTTTTATAATTTGTGCGTAATAATAACGAGTATCCTTTTGAGTGATATTTATGCGTGAAGAACTTCAATAATTTATATGAATGTCATGATTTAGTTTGTAAGTCATATTTTTGAGTAAAATTTATTCTTCTCAATTTTTTAAAATTGGATGAAAGTGAGATTCGAACTCGTGACCTCTTGGTGAACAACACTTTGATACCATGCCAAAGAATCAATTCAATCAAAAGCTCAAATTTGTAGTTGAAGGCCCAAGAAAGTTAAGTACTCTAAGAGAACCTACATCAAATGGATGTCAATGATGCTTTTCTTCATGGTGATCTACATGAAAAAGTTTCCATGGCTCTTTCCCCTGGGAACACAACACAAGAAATAAACTTCAGTTCTCCTATTCTTTAAGCTTGATGTTTTAACAGAGTACAAAAGCTGACTTGTTTTTGGTTGTTTTTGTTTTCATATCTATTAACATAAAGTTAATATGTTTAACTGAACTCTTTTTTTCCACATCTCTCAATATTGAGTTAATGTATTAAAAGCACTATGTTGCCTTAAGGAAGAGGTAATGCATTTATTGACATATCTTATTCTTTTTCTGTTTTATATTACACTCTTTATAGAGCTCAAATTTCTTTGCTGAACAAAGTTGATTAACAAAAGGATTATATATTTTGATGTCTTCAATAAAACTATAGTGCCGACACGCTTAAAGGCATGCAATCTTACTCGGGTAATATCCACTTCATGAACTCTATTAAACGAAAAACTACTGCTTAATACTTTGTGTAATAATCAAAATACAGATAAGTGAGATAACTTCCCTTATATGAACTCGTAACCATCTATACTGAAACAGATACTATTCACGGATACACGGGGTTTTCATATGTTTCCCCCAAAATATGATATTATCAAGCTACTGAATCAAACAATATGTAGTTTCCTTGTGAAGACTATATTATATTTCCTTCTATGTTGTCTGTCGTCATACATAGTTACACTTGCAAAAAATAAGAATGCTAAAGCCAATCAGTTGTTGAGACCTTCTGAAATGGCATTGAGGAGAAATCCGGGTGGAAAGAATGGGAGGCGTTTAACCCTTTGGATGCTTATCCGCGTTGGATTTTTTTGTACCCCAGCAAACACTTCAAGCTCTGCCACGTATTAATGCAGCTTATAAGGAAACCAGGAATCATCTTTTCTCATGTCGTTAATGTAGTTAATGTTTTAACAAAATGAGCAACGCGAGTGTTTCTATTTAGTACCTTCATGCATTTGGGTAGATCACGATCATCGGTTCTGGAATGAGACTGGAAAAAAAAGGGAATTGTAAATGAGAATCTTTATCTTTGTAGATTATATATATGGTATGCATCACCACAAGAATGTACGAAGTTTTGTGGATTCCAATCAATGCAGCATATCGAACCTTTTAAATTCAAAAGATTGTTGTTACCTGTGTGATAAGGTCACAGGAGACATGCTGACCCATGGAAGATAATGTGAGGATAACCAGCACTGCAGCTACGGTTGACGGCCAGTAACTCAACTGCTCACAGCCAAGTAGTGTCACTAGTGCCAGATACTTCACTGTGTTTTCCACCGTTTCACTAGCTCTAGCAGCTTTCAGGTAGAACCTGCGTCGTTTAAGGAAATCATAAATAGTGGTGGTAACTAAGGCATGCTTAAGGATCTGTACATCTAGACAAGAAGGGTTTCTTCACATAAACTTACCATAAGAAGTTGTAAATGGTGGGGAGGAAGCACTGGAAGCTAAGAACCTCTTGCACTACCCACTCCATAGCCACCACTTCGGCTCTGCTGTATACCTTGATTCCTACCTCAAATTTCTCATTGCGAATACTGCATTACCAAATTGAATGTCAGAAATGTGGTTTATCAGTAGGTTACATTACCATATCTCACAGACAGGGAAATTGGCTGTTTAGGAAAGCTGTTTTCAGAGTGTGATTTTGTTTGTTTTATGAAACTCAGTTAAAGTAAGACTCAAAAGAGGGGAAAGATCAGATGAGCGAGCTGTGAGCCTAACCAGTTCAAAGGCTGGTTTTCTTCTATTCTGGTGGCAAGGGTTAGGCAAGCAATGCCAGCTATTTGAAGTTTCTTCTCATCTCTGAAGTATCCTTTTGTTAGAAACCGGTCGAAGAGGTTAACTCCTAAGAACATTGTCTCCTTTTGAAGTTCATTCTTTGCAGCTTGCTGCACAAGAGTCAATGATCAAGCAACCATTGAAATAACATCAGAATTCAGGCATATAATGCAATGCACTTTTAGAGGGTTACACCATAACACTAATGGAGTTCACGAGGTGGAAAATGATAGTAGAAATGTAGAAAGCCACAGATATAAACCATTTGGGAGTTGGGACCATATCCAACTTCCTTTTAAAAGGATGAAAATAAACAGACCCTTTAGGAATGCTTA
Source organism: Cuscuta campestris (assembly GCA_900332095.2). Classification (NCBI taxonomy): domain Eukaryota; kingdom Viridiplantae; phylum Streptophyta; class Magnoliopsida; order Solanales; family Convolvulaceae; genus Cuscuta; species Cuscuta campestris. Next base: position 514,843 of record OOIL02000846.1, on the reverse strand, counting down.
TTCGAGTTCATTTAATCCTACACCCACTAATAAATGTAAATAATAAAACATCACTCCAAATTTCAACCCCATACAAATCATATACTCTGTATATACTACAATAAATGCAATAACCTTATAAAGAACGAATACGTTCAGGAGGAACATATATGTGGAGGGTATAAAGAACGGGATAGTTATCATCAAGCCATTTTTATTATCAACAAGTTACCTGGACAATCCAATGGACCATCTTCAGCCGCTGCTGAATGACCAGCTCGCCATAGCATGTGTCCGAGCAGTACTCCTTGGTGTAGTCTCTTAAATACACTTGCCTTCTCTCTCTGCTTCTAAGCATCCTGTAGCTCTCTTCATCCTCTTCTCCCAATCCCAACTTCAGGCAAACAATAAAAATGCAACATCATTGAATTGAGGGCTTGAGATGTACGAATAAAATGTAATCCGGAATGATAATGACATGGAATAATTGATGCAAATTAAGCAGGATTTGGAGTTAATCTAAATTCCACAATTACTTAACAAATTCCGAATAAGATTAGATATATTGATTGCCAAACCAAGCTAAATGATGCTTTGAGTTGTAAAAATGCCTGAATTCTGAATGTCTTACAGTGATCTCTCCGCAAATGGTGTCATCTCCAAGGTATGCCGAGTCTTCCAGAGCATTGGTTGACCAGTGGAACTCTTGGCTGAACTGACGGAACAACTGGAAAGTATGTGAAGGACAATCCTCACTACTATATTGCTCAGAGAATTGGCTACCTGAGTCGCACCAAATTGACGGGCTATAATCGGAGAGCTCCAATTGGGAATCTTCCAGGAGAATATCCGTCTGAAGCTCAGAGTACGCAGAGGAGTAATCATCTAAAACCTCATCGCCGTGAAATAACTGCTCCGAGCATTCCAGATCAAAGTCGGTTGCAAGCGGTTTCTGTATGCCCCGCGCACCAGATTCCGGCTTAGACACCTCGTCACCAAATGCTCTGCTCTCTGCAAATTTCGATTCAGCAGCGGACTCTAAAGCAGAACTGAGCGAAACGACATCGTTTTCAATGAAATCAAACGCATCCTCACTTCGTTTCACTTTCTCCGCCGTGATATTTGATACTTCGCCGGAAAATTTTGTCTGACTCGAAATCTCGCTCTCGTCGATTTCCTTTGCCATTCCTGTTACGCTCTCGTTCTGACTCTCGGACCTCCTAGCTTTGACCGGTAGTGAAAATCTATCAATGCTGGAAACCTCCGATCGAACGGCCGCCTCGGAATCCTCAATTCCGTTCGCATTTTCAGGCTTCTTCAGTTTGAACTTCAACTTCAATTCGCCGTAACCTCTACAAGCTCCAGAATTCGACTCCACGCACGAGGACTCGGACAACTCCAATTGAACGTCCTTCTTCTCAGTTTCGCCGGATCTAGACTTAACTTCCGAGCAACGCACTGAAGATATTCCGGACGCGAATGAGGCATCAGTCGAGACGACGAGCATAGCAGAGCGGAGAATCGGAGAGAACTTAGAACGACATCTACGAGGAAGCTTAGATCGTAGGTTCCTCTTCACGGCGAAATTGAGCTGTAACTGTGAAGGCGGCGGCGGATCGAGCTCGGCAACCGCTTCTCGGAACTGCTTCCGCTTCATTGCAGCTGAAGCGAAACAAATTCGTTTCAGAGAAATGTAGAGTTCAGCAGTTGAAGTTTGGCTTGAAGAAGAAGTTTTGAAATGAAGATTGGGAGCTGAATTGAAGCTGTTGGTGTTGTTAGAGAGGGGAGAGGAGAAGCCGTTAACTCAGTTCGTTGCTGGGAGAGAGAAGAAAAAGGCAGCGGGTAAGATTTTATACGATGCGCTTGAGTGGGCCCACTTCTTCAGTCACGACGATGCACGAATCACTTCTGTTTGGGCACGTTACTTTAATGATTTAATATTGTAAAATGCTAGGAGTACACCAAAAGTGTACTCCAAACATCCCCACCCCCTCCATCACCACAAAAAAGGCAAGAAATATTCAAAAAAAATTAAAATAAAAAAAAAATAAAATGAATGGTAGAAAGGGGAGTGGTGTACATTTGGGGGTACACACATTTGTTGTACCCATAGCATATCCCTTTAATCTTCTCTCAATTACTTTTTTCTTTTGGAAAATACCATGACAAAATCAATACTCTCAAAATTTTTTTATTCCATTTTCACTGTCTTCAATGTTGCACTTTAACCATTAATATCTATTTTTATACGTAGATATATTTTTATAAAAATTTTATATTTCAAAACTATATTTCATTAGAATATGATGGTGTAAATATAATTGGGTGGGTTGACCGGGTTTGACCTGGACACACTGGACCCGTAATATAAAACACACAACAGGAACACAAAGTATGACCTAGACCGGGTAAATCTCCTCAGTCCAAATTATATTTCTTACTCTGTCTCAAGAGTGTACTATTTTTAGTGAGATAAAGAATGGATCACCTCCTCTATCCGATATCATCATATTTATAGAGGAGGATTTGTGACCTTCCCCTGTTCACCCATGGACAAAATAGGAAACCCGGAGGAAGGTCACTGTACATAATCTAATCAATGTTCAATCATAGACTTGCTACTAATACAACCAAGAAGCACTATTCAATCAATGACTATAACATGGATATTCTCAATCCAATCAACCCTGCAAGATGACAAACATCCCTTTCACTGTTTGCCTCGTGATGGACGAACGCCGGGGTGGTCCCTCGATCTTTGACGTGGTTCACCATGCCTGAGAGACTGGACCAATGTTTGCCAAGTAAGATGATATGACCGGTCACCTTTTCTCAAAGGTTAACCGATCATTTCTTGAGCTCAACCCGTCTCTTTGTTCTTCTGGAATATCCTTTGTAACATTAGGTGACATTTTGGCTATCGCCCAAAATGTGACCGGTCACTTTTTTAAGGAAAGTGATCGGTCAACTTTTGACCCGTCTTAATCGAAGAGTTAACCTCATTTGGTGATTGATGAAAGTGACCAGTCATATTTTGACCTGTCCCTTTTGATTGTCCGAGCCGGGTATAGGGATATACCCATCAAGAAGTCCTCCACTTACCGGCCTTGTGAGAAAATCATCAAGGGCAGGAAGTATATTTATATTGACCTATCACTTTTGAAATTATCAAGTCATTCCCATGACCTATCCTTCTTTGATATCATCAAGTTATTTCCATGACCTGTCCTTCTTTGAAATCATCAAGTCATTCCCATGACCTGTCCTTCTTTGAAATCATCAAATCTTTCCCATGACCTGTCCTTCTTTGAAATCATCAAGTCATTCCCATGACCTGTCCTTCTTTGAAATCATCAAGTCATTCCCATGACCTGTTCTTCTTTGAAGTCATCAAGTCATTCCCATGACCTGTCCTTCTTTGAAATCATCAAGTCTTTTCCATGACCTGTCCTTCTTTGAAAGTATCAAGCCTTTCCCTTGACCTGTCCTTTTTTGAAACAATCTAGCCTTTCCCTTGACCTGTCCTTTTTTTGAAATTATCAAGCCTTTCTTGACTTGTCCTTTTTTTGAAATTATCAAGCCTTTCCCTTGACCTATCCTTTTTTTAAAATTATCAAGCCTTTCCCTTGGCTTGTCCTTTTTTTGAAATAATCAATCCTTTCCCTTGACCGAAAATGAGGTTTTGGGTATCATTTCTTTCTTCTAACCTGGCACTTTGGGGTTCCTCAGATTTGGCACTTTGCGGATCATCACACGTATCACTTTGGAGTTCATCAGACTTGGCGCTTTGGGGTTCATTAGACCTGGCACTTTGGAATTCATCAGACCTGGCACCTTGGAGTTCATCAGACCTGGCGCTTTTGGGGCTCATCGGACCTGGCACTTTGGAGATCATCAGACCTGGCACTTTGGAGTTCATCAGACCTGGTACTTTGGAGTTCATCAGACCCGATACTTTGGAGTTCATCAGACCTGGCGCTTTTGGGGTTCATCGGACCTGGCACTTTGGTAATCATCAAGTCTTCTTCTCAGACCTGTCACTTTTGAAATCACCTAGTCTTTCTCTCTGACTTGTCACTTTTGAATTATTGGGAAATCCAAATGTAAACTCTAAATAATTAACCGGTCTTCTGCCACGTAAGTCCTCTTAGTCCTCCTAGAGTACCCGGTCAAGTGCCTGGTGCACACCCATTCAAGAGTAACCGGTCAAGTACCCGGTTATATGATGCAAATCTCATATGATAACTGGGTTAAGTCCCAAGAGTGGAAGGGTTTACATAAGAGTTCTCGAGAGGGTTCTAGGAAAAAGAAGGTCGGCCCTCTTCAAATGGAATGGTCACCAATTAAGGAGGCTTTCATGGTCCGGTCGCATTCCTTTGTGCCTGGTTGAACTTCTTGAATGGTTAAGTTTCTTGCATGGTTATTTTCTGGCCTGGTCCCCCTTTGAAGTTGATTGGTTAGACTTGCATGCTTGTTTTCTTGCTTGGTCCCCCTCTATGGAATTATTTTAAGAATGTCCAGGTCATCTCATGTCCAGGTCTTGATAACATCCAGGTCTAGTAAGCTCTGTTGAAACTTTAATTGGTTGAAACTTTTGAAGGACGTCCAGGTTTAGTAGGTCTTGGAAACGTCCTGGTCTAAACTTTTATTCTCATCAACTCCTTAAAACGTCCAGGGCACTTTGTGCAAGTCCTGAAAACGTTCGGGTCATCCCATGTCCTCGCTAAGTGCAAGTCTTGAAAACGTCCGGGTCATTCCATGTCCTGGTCAAGTGCATGTCCTGAAAATTCCGGGTCATCTCATGTCCTTGTCAAGTGCAAGTCTTCAAAACGTCCGGGTCATCTCATGTCCTGGTCAAGTGCAAGTCTTGAAAACGTCCGGGTCATCTCATGTCCTGGTCAAGTGCAAGTCTTGAAAACGTACGGGTTATCTCATGTCCTGGTCAAGTGCAAGTCTTGAAAACGTCCAGGTCATTTCATGCCCTTAAGAAACATTTTAAGAACGTCCAGGTCATCTCATGTCCTGGTCTCCAGACTTAAAAATATCCAGGTCTAGGGATGGCAACGGGTCGGGTTCGGGTCGGATAGTACTATACCCGAACCCGACCCGACTTTTAAAACCGAAACCCGAACCCGACCCGAAACCCGACCTTTAAAGCCAAAAATCTGACCCGACCCGAACCCAACATTTCAACCCGAAACCCAAACCCGACCCGAACCTGACTTTTAACCAATAATCAATTCGACGTACCCCAATAATTTTGAAAAGAGTAAATCTAATTTTTTTGTTTCTCTTTTTTTATGTCTCCTTTTTTATTAAGGGATTATAAAAATGATTATAAAAGGCATATTTGATATAGTAACACTTTGTCAAGAGATTATACGGAGTGCTCATTATATCCATAGATAGACTTTTATGTAATAAAATATTCGGGTTTTAGTCGGGTCGGGTGAGGGTTCGGGTTGGGTCGGGCAAAATTATAAATCCACACCCGACCCGACCCGATGTCGGGTTCGGGTAAAAAATTTCGGGTTGGGTTCGGATTATTTTATTTTCGGTTCGGGTTCGGATATTTTAGTAGTTGGTCGGGTCGGTTAAGCTCAGGTTCGGGTTGAATTGACATCCCTATCCAGGTCACCTTATGCTCGACTTGTCTTCTGATCCGGTTTACTTCCAGGTTGAAATGTAGTAGACGTCTAGGTTGAATTTTGTCCTGGTCCAATCCCAATGGTTTGGTCATGTTAAGTCACTAGTAGGGATGGCAATTCAACCCGAACCCGAGCTTAACCGACCCGACCGACTACTAAAATATCCGAACCCGAACCGAGAATAAAATAATCCGAACCCGACCCGAAATTTTTTACCCGAACCCGACATCGGGTCGGGTCGGGTGTGGGTTTATTATTTTACCCGACCCGACCCGACCCCGCACCCGACCCGACTCAAACCCGAATATTTTATAACATAAAAGCTTATCTATGGATATAATGAGCACTCCGTATAATCTCTTGACAAAGTGCTACTATATCAAGTATGACTTTTATAATCATTTTTTTAATTTCTTAATAAAAAAATGAGACACAAAAAAAAATTAGATGTAATTTTTTAAAATTATTAGGGTATGCCAAATTGATTATTAGTTAAAAGTCGGGTTCGGGTCGGGTTCGGGTTTCTAGTTGGAATGTCGGGTTCGGGTCGGGTTCGGGTTTTGGCTTAAAAAGTCGGGTTTCGGGTCGGGTTCGGGTTTTAGTTTTTAAAGTCTGGTCGGGTTCGGGTATAGTACTATCCGACCCGAACCCGACCCGTTGCCATCCCTAGTCACCAGTCTTGCCTCAAATTTTTGTTCAGGTGCCGGGTCAAAATATGACCGGTCAAAAATAAGTTTTTCTAAACTTGTCTGATTTCATCAAATTCGAAAATTAAAAAGTGACCGGTCACTTTTTTCAAAGTTGACAGGTCAAGTTTAGAATTTTTCCGTCCGCCTTTTTCTGTCAATCTAGAACGTTAAAAAAGTGACCTGTCACTTTTCGACCATGCCCTTTTTCTTATATCCATCTGGCCTGCATGTCATGTTCAACACCGACCTTGATCGAACTTCGAATGAATATTTCGAAATAGTTTTTACTTCAAGTCTCAACATCAAGACCCGACCCATCTTTGGAGATTTTGACCATGTCCTATGATCGCAAACCCTCTCCAAGGTCCAGCCTTCTTCCAGGCAACACCCTTCTTCCATGGCCCCTCTTCCAGGGTTTAAGTATTTTAATGTGTCATTCTCTAATTATTAGGTTGACCTAGCCAACCTAATCTTCCCACATGGGGGTATGCCGGTGAGAACCAGCCCTCATCCAATCCTGCACGTCCATATATTATGTGTTCGGAAATTCTAGTCTTCCCTATACATTCCGATCCACAAAGGATGGCTCATACAAGACGGTAATATTTTTTTGGCATCTTTTCTAACCCTTCCCGACCAAAAAGTCGGTAGGGATCCATGTAAGTATGGATGCGAATCCTCTTCCGGATCCAGCCTGTCTCAAGGCGATACCTCAACATCAAGGCCCCTATCTCAAGGGTTTCTCTTTTTTTTGCTATCATCTCATGCAACGCTCCAGGTCCTAGACATCAAGACTCATCTGTCTACAACAAGCTTAGTAATTTTGACCACATCTTATCTACCCTCTCTTCTTTCCCTGATCATATTCATGTGGGTGGATTCAAGTACTCGCCTATGGGTCTTCCTCAAGCCCCGTAACGAATATTTCACCCACTTCCCCTTTCAAGGTCATCTCCCTGAGCACGACCCTCACATTCCGGCAATCTGTTGTGTTGTGAGAGTCAGATTGGTGGTAGGTGCACCACTTCTCTGTCCAAGGCTGCTTGGGTTGTTCTCCTTTCTTCTCATCCTTTATTTGATGAACAAACCCATCATATGTGGCCCTCGGCTTGGACCCTCCCACCTGGTCATCCTTCTTCGGCTTATCAATTTTCACCTTTGTATAGCCTTCCTCCAGTTCCCGTTTGCTCTTGTTTAGGACTTCCGCCTCGGCATACTCCCATGCTGTATTGTAGGCTTCCTGAAAAGAGGAGGGTGGCCTTCTACAAAATTCAGTGTAGAGGTCACCCGACCGGAAGACATTCATCAGCAAAGACATGGCCGTCTTGTCGTCCATCTCTTCTACTTTGTCGACCTCGTCCCTCCAGCGAGTTAAAAACAGAGTCAAGGACTCCTTCTCCCTCTGCCCTACCGTGTTAAGGTAGGTGAACTTTTTCCTTTTGATGCAGTTGTCCTGGTACTTCTTGCAAAAAGTCTCAGCAAGTTTTTCGAAGGACCCGATCTTACCATGTCGAAGGCTGTTAAACCATTCCACTGGCCTCCCTCTCAAGGATGAGAAGAAGAGTATGCATTCTTCAGCATCAATACACCTGGCCATTTGCGCTGCATTATGGAAGGTGTCAAGGTGGACGTTTGGATCCTCCTTTTCAGTGAATTTCTCCACGTCCAGCTTGACCTTCCGCCTCAAGTTTTGTGCATGTACCCTAGCTGAAAAGGGTGATTTGGCCAGGGTATGCTTCTTCGCTATGCTCCCTATCTTGTCCAGGTCATCCTCATCGTATGGGAGCCTAGTATATGCCGATGCTCTGGGCTGGCTTTCAGCTTCCTCCTCGTCTAGGTGAATCATCTCAGATTCCCTAGAACGACGAGATCGAGCGGGACGACTCCCGCCAAGTCTTTCCATTGCGCTAGTCCGGCCCATCTCAGGACCAAGACGTAGCTTGGCAGAATTGCGGGGCCCATCCTCTTTGTTCCCTAGGCATTTGAACGCTGAATCTCGGGTCTTGCTGGGTTTAGCTATAGCCTTACCCTTCCTTCTGCGAGCCGCCTCCTGCTCCGCCTCGTCAACTTCATGGACATTTGAGGGCGCTGCTTCGTTCATGGTCCCCGTTAAATTTACTGGGTGTATAGGGACCATTCTTGGGACAAATGTTGACGGGGTCGATACCGGGGGTGGCATATGGCTCATGATAGGTGGTATCATTCCGGGTAGGCAAATGGCATGAATCCCCTGCCTGTTGCATCATGGCCATCACTTGTTGCTAGCCTTGCAGAGCTTGAGCATTTGCCGGGTCAGCAGCAAATTGAGCCAAACCTGATGGGTATGGCGTGAATGCTCCACCAGGTGTTGTTATCGAGCCTGAGAACATCGTTGTTGTCGGTACTGGAGTTGGGGTCGACATAATTGGGATCATCCCAAGCGATCCCATCGGGCTGATCGGGGCAAAAGTCTCCCCCATGCTTGTCATCATCAGTGGGATGGCGGGAGTGCTCTCACTCACAGCCTGGCTTGAAACAACGGTGTGGTTGCTTGAAGACATGATAGTGGATATTTCGTGGGGGTAAAGTTTTGACCTGGTCAAAAAACTTTTACAAATCATGTCCCACGGTCGGCGCCAAAAATGATGGTGTAAATATAGCTGGGTGGGTTGACCGGGTTTGACTTGGACACACTCGACCCGTAATATAAAACACACAACAGGAACACAAAGTATGACCTAGACCGGGTAAATCTCCTCAGTCCGAATTATATTTCTTACTCTGTCTCAAGAATGTACTATTTTTAGTGAGATAAAGAATGGATCACCTCCTCTATCCAATATCATCTTATTTATAGAGAAGGATTTGTGACCTTCCCCTGTTCACCCATGGACAAAATAGGAAACCCGGAGGAAGGTCACTGTACATAATCTAATCACTGTTCAATCATAGACTTGCTACTAATACAACCAAGAAGCACTGTTCAATCAATGACTATAACATGGATATTCTCAATCCAATCAACCCTGCAAGATGACAAACATCCCTTTCACTGTTTGCCTCGTGATGGACGAACGGCGGGGTGGTCCCTCGATCTTTGACGTGGTTCACCATGCCTGAGAGACTGGACCAATGTTTGCAAAATAAGATGATATGACCGGTCACCTTTTCTCAAAGGTTAACCGATCATTTCTTGAGCTCAACCCGTCTCTTTGTTCTTCTGGAATATCCTTTGTAACATTAGGTGACATTTTGGCTATCGCCCAAAATGTGACCGGTCACTTTTTTAAGGAAAGTGACCAGTCAACTTTTGACCCGTCTCAATCGAAGAGTTAACCTCATTTGGTGATTGATGAAAGTGACCAGTCATATTTTGACCTGTCTCTTTTGATTGTCCGGGCCGGGTATAGGGATATACCCATTAGAATATATTGATATTAAATTTGTATCAGAGTAAATTTCATAATTGGTCCTTTATAATAGGGGGTTTCCCTATTTAGTACTCTATTATCAAATATTATCCCAGTGGTCTTTCTTTTAGGGGTATCTTTCCACAAATAGTTCCTTTTTTGATTTTCAATCATGTTGGTGTTAATTTGGGGGCTAGAAGTGTAATTTCACAATGATAATATATATTTTTTGTCTTACACAATTCCAAAGGTTGTTCCGTTTGCGTCGTTTCTGAATTAGAGTTGCTTTCTACTGCAACCATAGTCTACACATGTGGTTTTTTCGTCGGAATCCTAGCCCAGAATCATAGTCATTATTTTTGTGTTATCAGCTTAACCAATATCAGAACACGTCACTAGACATAAAGTTGATGTCAAATTATACTTTTAGCCTTTAAATCAACAGCAACATGGCAGAAGATCAAAAAAAGGACCATTTGTGGAATAGAAATCATCCTAAATAGGACTAAAACATAGAGAAAAGTACCAAAATAGGACTTTCATGTTTTTTTCCCGGAATAGGACTTTGCACTGTGGTAATGTGACTTTGCATTGTGGTAATGTAGCAGTCTACATGTGCAAATTACTATACTTTTTTGGTAATGTATATGACCATGTTTGGTAATGTAAGTATTATTTCGGGAATAAAAACATGGAAGTCCTATTTTGGTATATTCTCAATGTTTTAGTCCTAGTTTGGTCTTTTTCCCTTTGTGGAAAGGCGTCCTTAAAAAAAGGACTACGGGGGTAATATTTGATAATAGAGGACTAAATATGGAAACCCCCTGTTATAAAGGACCAATTATGAAATTTACTCTTTGTATTATAATAAAATACTACCTCCATCCCAGAGTATTTGTCCACTTTCATTCTTACATACTATCCAATACACTTCTTTAATCCATTTTATCTTGTAATTTGTATATTAAAAAATTATAGAAATTATATATTAATAATCTATATGTTAAGACAAATCAAACAAGATCACACATGACTATATTTAGGCTTACACATTGAGAAAATTTGATGAGTTAAAGTGCTTAGATGAACAGTTCCAAAAGTCAAAACTGGACGAATACTCCGGGACGGAGGGAGTATATATTTCCCATAAATTAAAGTCAACGTTTACGAATTTTGACCAAGAAAAGTCGAATTTGAAGAACATCTTAGGACGGAGGGATTACTTAATGGCTGTGTTGGAAAATAGCTTTTCGAATAGCTTTTGGCATCTTTGACTGAATTTGGCTTGTTTGACTTATCGAACCGCCAAAAACATTGTTTGGCTAATAACTTTTTCACTTGCCTTTTTGATCCGAAATGCCAAAATCTCAAAAGCCAAGGGAGTAACATTTGAACTTGGCTTTTAGAAAAATTATTATTTTTTAAATCATTTTTCTTGAAATATACTCCGTATTTTATAATATATGTAAAAAATAAAAATAAAACTTTATGAAAATCAAAAATAAAAAAAGGTTAAAATTTTAAAATTTCAAAAACAAGATATTAGAAAATCAAAATTAAAAATCATTAAAAATTTATATATTAATAATTTCTTATGAATTATATGAAAATGAAGTTTTATACTACACATAATAACGATTTAATTTTTACATGTAAAAAAATAAAAAATAAATATCGTGCAAACATTTTAACAAACATTTTACATATATTGAAACAGCTAATTTTACCAAACATTTTTAACGATCAGCCTACTCATCCTGCAGTCAAACCAACTATATTAAACAGCTATTTAGAACAACCGATACAAACAGCCAACAGCTGACAGCCAACATCCAAACAAGGCACAGTTCTGGGACGGTTCTTGTTCCAGAACCGCCGGTTCCGGTACCGCCACCCATAAGCACCGTTACCGTCACCAGGCCGGATGGTACCGGTTCCAGTACCCATACCGGCGGTTCTGATTCCGCACCGACCAGTTTCGGAAACCCCCTTAATTTTTTTAAAATTTTTAAAAGTGTAAATGTGTAATTGTTAAAGAAAATAATGAAATAAAAGATCTAAAAATGTAGTTATTGAAATATTGAAAAATGAGTAATACAAGAACAACTACATTTAATATCTTGACGGTTCAAAAAAGCGACGAGGTAAAGAACCGTAAAGAAACTCTCGAAGGAGCTTATATATCGCTCACATAAAAAACTAATTACATTAACATAAAAAAAGTTTAAAACTTATTCCTCGGAACTAGGGCTTCCATCTATGGTTGCATTCATGTAATGTTCAGAATTGAATTCATACCCTGACTCTTAAGCTCGACGTCTTGTCAAGAGCCAATCTTGGTTGCAAACAAGTTTTTCTAGAGATGCAGCGCTAAGACAACTTCGATAGTCGGTTATAATGCGATGGATTTGTGACGCACTAAATCCGTCGCAAATAAATTGTCGCATTTTTGAACTTTGCGATGGAATAATGGTCTTGTCGCAGTTTTGCGACGGCCTCCACGAAGGAAATACCAGATCTATTGTTTGCGACGGGATGTTAAATCCGTCGCAAATTCCGACGGAATCTGCGACAAACGTTTCTGCGTTTTTAAAGTGTTTTTTGCGACGGAAATTGCGACGGAATAAATCCGTCGTAGATGCACCAGAGTTTAGAACTAGAACCTATCTCAATTCCTTATGAGTTATGACCAACAACACAATAACAATAAAACAATACAGCATATAAACAACAACAATGAAATAACACAGAATTTGTCAAATTCATTAAAACATAAATCTTTTCTCAATTCATGATCAATCACAACAGAGTATTCATTAAAACACAATTCAATCCAATACATTTTCAATCACAGCACAATATTTAATAAAACACATAAATGTCATAACTTATTCATGCCACACAACCAGTTCCTGAGCCTCCCATACCATCGTCAGGGTCTCGAGGTGTCGGAAGATTTCCACCACACATTCTTTGAATTTGTTCAGCAACTGTGAACTCAATCTTATCCAACCTTGCCTTCATGACCTCATTCTCCGCTCCCAGCCACTCAATCTCTGAAATATCACTATATAGTACTCTTTCTTCTGCCTTGATATCTAGGTTTAAGGGGTTTCATTTATTCGGAAAGATCTCCGACTCCCTTAATCCTATTCTTTTGATCAAAGCCACCAACTAGCTCAAACCAAATCTCCTGATCCGTGACTTTAAGGCCTGACTCCTAAGCCATTTGTTTCAATTGTACAAAATCAGCCTGTACAATGAAATACATAATGAATATAATAAACATATGGATTATATGTAATCATCAAATTGTCACATTGTAAACTTAACTTTAAATAATAAGAAGTGTGTATTCACATTTACCTCAAGTTGTGCATTTTCTGGATCTATCCATGTCTTACCATCATGTTTCTTCGTCTTGGTGTGCTTGAAAGCATCCACCACCGTTATTGGAGCTTCAGACTTTTCGGCCTACAATATAAACATTGTCAATTCATCAAACAAAATATATTTTCACTCGTTCATTGCTTAGCACTCATTATTTACGTATTTGTAATTAACATTAATATTTACAAGTTAAAAATGTACTAATATGTATTCATTCGTTCATTATTTACGCCTTCATTTCTTCCCATAAGCGTTCAATCTCGGTGTTAAGGGAAAGTAAAACATCTGCCTGTGCGGGACTTTAGCCTTCTCATCTTTATATCGCGGCTTCTTGCAAATGTTGCACTCAGTGAGACTTTCATCATCTCCCAAAAATAACATGCAACCAAGAATGCAACAATATATCTTCTGAACGGGAAGGCCCAACCCGTCTATTAGCTTCTTTGTTTGGTAAAAGCTTTCAACCATTGTGTTATCCTCAGGAAGAACATCTTTAAATAATTGACAAATTGTATCGTAACACCTTTCTGAGAGATTATGTTCAGATATAATGTTGAGTAGGCGTGCAGTTGCTAACAACTGAGACATCTTGAAGCACCTACCCCGACCACAAATCCTTATCCGCAGCTTTTAACATCTCAAAGAATTTTTTATCTTCCGGATTTGGTTCTTCCTCGACATGTACGTTTGCACCAAAAGGGCGTACAACATCGTACACCATATCAATATATTGGTCTCTTCCTGCGGCTCTTGTCACATGTGTGGTATCCTCATGTCGTTCAAATCGTCATCGTTTCAGAGGAACATAATCACCATGCTTTTCTCCGTGACAAACTCAATCATAATCATTTGGAGTGAAACCAAATCGCAGGATATGCTCTATTATGGTTGCATTACTTCCAAACATTAAATTCTTACATGACTTGCACGGACAACGCATGTTATTCTTAGACCGATCAGCATTGGGATTCGAGGAACAAATATCCACAAACTTCATCACATTGTCAACCCATTCATTACTAACTACACCTTCGGATTCAAACTTATTATACATCCATTCACGATCACCAAATCCAGACATTGTAGCTAAAATTGACACTGTTTAATACAAAAGAATCACAAATTCAACAATGCAAAAAGCACCGCTTACAATAACCAAAATTTTAAGATAAGTTAAAGAAGTTTTTAATAACAAAAACTTAAAAAAATCCTAGAATCATATGAAATAAACAATTTTCTAGAATCATATAAAATAAAATCTTAGAATCAAATCAAAATTTCTTATGATAAGCTTATATAATTAACAAAAAAATAGCATATAAAAAACATATGATAAATTTCATAAAATAAATTTAATCCACTTTAACTATCAAATTTAACAAAAAAATTTAGCAAAGATAATACAAACTATAAACACAATACTTCTTTAATAATTTACACTAAATCAAATCATTATTATCATGCAATCACAAAAAAATGATCTAAGTAAATTTCACACTTCAAATCTTGAGGGAAAGAATTAGGGTTTAACCTTGAGTTTGGGCCGGCGGAAAGCGGATGGCGGTTGGGCGGGTGGTGGGTCTGACGGCGTCTGGCGTGTAGCGGCGAAGGAGTGGAGGTCGGCGGTGGATGACGAGGGCTGGAGGCGACGGACGAACGACGATTGTGTTCTTCGGGTATAAGGTTTTGCGGTTCTGCTTCGAAGTTAAACCAAATGAATTGGAGATAAGGTTTTAATTTAATTTCTGCGACGGAACTTAGTCCGTCGCAAATGTGAATATTAAAAAATTGACGGTCAAAGCTTTGCGACAGAAGAGCGTAGCCGTCGCAGATCTGCGACGGATGATCCAATTCTGTCGCAGATTTTGTCAAATTTTAAAATTCATTTTTTTGTCACAAAATCTGTCGTAATTTGTGAAGGAATTAATCCCTTGCAGATATTCCGTCGCAAATTGAACCAAATCTTGTAGTGATTGTCCCTCGTTAACTCATGCGTTGAACATTCTAGTTGCCATTGATCTTTAAGTTTCTGAAAATTAAGAAGTATTTGAAGAACTTCCTGCTCCGATACCAATTGTTAGACAAAAGTGCAACTCTAAAAGGGGGGAGTGAATAGAGTTGTTCGCCAGAATGTGCGTTTATTCCGCGTGTGATAACGAAAGAAAATCACAAGAAAAATGTAAACAGCAAGGGAAAGGAGTATACCGTGATTTTTACTAGTTCACCACCTCGTGGCTAGTCCAGTCCTCTGAGAGACTCTCTCAAAGGTTCTACTAATCTTCAAGCTTCAATGGGTGCTTGAAAAATCGATACAACTCAAGAACTTGAATCACACAAGCCTCAACTTCTTACAACAAGACTTGAGTCACATAAGTCTTACAACCAACAAAACTTAAATCACACAAGTCTTAACAAGACTCAAACAAGATTGAGTTTAGAACACAAGAATGAAAGCTCGCACAATTGAGCAAGAAGTGTTGAAATATGAAAGCTCTATGGATGAAAAAATCTTTAGCCCTCAATAAAAATGTTTTCTAACCCTCAAAATAATATCTTTGATGAGGAAGATGGAAGCAAGAAATGAATTATGAGTAATGAAAGATTGGAGTGCAAGAAGTGTATTTTTGATGAAGGAGGATGAGAGATTTATAGGTATGAAGGAAATAAATCCGTTGGAGCCAATGAAGGAGAACTGTGAAATGGCACCAGATAAAATTATTCGATTAAAGTAAAAAGAGTTAATCGATTAGAAGGCTTTGAATTCGATTCCTTAAGCGAAGACACATGCTAATCGATTAATATAAAGGGGGTTAATCGATTAGCGCAATGTGCTTCATATAAAAGTTACGTATTTTATCTTATGGATTGTCTTCGTAATACTCGACTCTCGACTGAGTACATTTTAGAACACACTCAACTATTTCAAAATTACGACATGGTGATGAATATTTTTACAATTATTCGTCTTTCATAAATTAAAAAATTTCATCTCTAACTGTGATATGCAAATGATCTGGAATTCGAAGTTAATCATTATTGTAATACAGAATTGAAGGTCAATGTAATATGATTGAAATCTTATAATGCTATAAGAAATGTTCCTAAGACAGGGTCTCGTTCAAGGAAGGCGACCAGGGAGACGACGTTCACCTTAACGCATAGATTTGAAGCAATGGTTTTAGCAAAAACTTCACAGATGAGCTATAGGGTAGAGACCTTTGACACAGAGGAGAACGAAAGGAACTTAGCGGCCGATCTCCACCTGCTCTACGAGCAAAAAGAAAGGGCTTACATTCGAGCTGAGAATTACCGTCGCAGGTGAAGACATATCATGACCTACGAGTCCGACCCAGGTTGTTCTAGCAAGGTGACTAGGTGTTGGGGAAGAGGCAGGCTAGCAAACCGACCGAAGGAGGAAAATTCACGAATAGTTACGAAGTAGCCTATAGTGCGAAGGAGGTGTTGGTGGACAGAAATTACAAGTTACAAACCCCAAGTGGAGGGGACGTTCAGTGCCTTTGGAATAGTGAAAATTTGATCAGGTTCTATCAAACTGCCTTTGTCAAAGGAAGAGAACTTGTTCATAATGTAATTTTATGTCATAAATTGGCTAGAGGGTATAATAAAAAGAAAATCTCACCAAGATGCATAATGAAATTAGATTTGAAGAAAACTTATGATTCTGTTTGTTGGAAGGCTCTTATCCAAATATTTCAAGTGTTGAATTTCTCCAGTCAGTTTATTCAACAGATTGAGTTCTGCATTAGCACACCTAACTACTCTATCATTATTAATGGAGAGAGATATGGATTCCTCAAAGGAAGAAAGGGATTAAGATAAGGTGACCCTATGATCTTATTGCAGTTATAATTAAAATTATTTCTGATCTGATCTGATTATAATAAAAATAAATAAATAATTAATATTTCTTCTATCCTTAATTTGATTTTAAATTAGGAATTACGAAGCAAAATTTCTTATCTTTTGAAATCATTTTATTTATAAATTTATATATCAATAAAAATAAAGATTACATATTAAAAAATTATATCAAAGATTCTACAAAATGAGAGATGACAAAAATATTTTATTTTATGAGATATTGAATGAAATACATGAACAAACCAAAGTTATAAAGAGAGAAAGAAAACAAATGTAACTTGGGACGGAGGAAACGAAAATTTGGAAGGAGAGAAATTAGAAAACGCTGGGAATGGTGCGCTCATGCGTAAGCTTCTAGAGAGAAGGTGGTGAAGATGCTGAGAATAGGCGTACGGAATTTGGCATCTCTGTGGAAGAGCCCAAACTCCTTTCTCGGTGTCACATCGCCGCCGGCGTCCAATCCTAGAATCGTGGTTGAGACTGTCCGGCCGCTTACTTTCCGATGCTTCTCCGCGAAGCCGTTCGCATCGTCGCCGGCGTCCAATCCTCGAATCATGGCTCCCAGCACGGCAGCCGGACTCGTCGAGGATCTTCTGTTTGATGATGAAATCTCTACTGTTCCTAAGACCGATACGATTCCGACTCCCCTGCAACCTGGCGTCGTCGTTTATGACGGCGTCTGTCATCTCTGTCATAAAGGTAACCGGAATTTCACGTGATAGACTTAGCTTGTTCAAATTGTGTTTCGTTTCCTGGTAGACATCGCTTTTATGTTGCGAATTTTTGGTGTTATTGCTTGTTATATCTGCCTTCATCTACATTTTGACAGCATAAATTTCTGGAGTAGAACAATTGTTTACAGCGTAAAGGGATTGGAACACTCTTCAGACTGGCATTTGGCTAATATCTGGAGTAGAATCATTTTTGTGCTCCATGTTTTTTAGCAAAATATTTTTTCTGTAAATTTAAAGGGGCTCTAAGAAATTGTTGTTTAGATGTATTGCAATTTCGAGTTAGTCGGCATGATTTGTTGAAGACCACCATTGTGTACTGTTTTAAGTAAGAAGTGTGCTTCCTATGTAATTCTGCCAATTTAAAGGAGCATTGTGAAGCGAATTTTAAGATGTATTGCATTCTTCTTGCTAGTCTGCATGATTTGTTGCGACTGCAAAATACACACACACACACATTTCACTAAAAGTTTGAAAAGTCCTTGAATGAGATATTAGATATATATTGAAAATCTTGCATATCCATACAAAGCATCTGGCCTGTAATCACTTTGTCAATTCGTTGATGCCTCATTGTGATTCATATAACAATCAAAGTTTCTGCTGAGTTAAAATCATGCTTGTAGATGTCTCATGTTTATGCTGATGAATTTATTGTGTTTTCTGTTAATAGGAGTAAAATGGGTTATTAAAGTAGACAAGGATAGAAAGATTAAGTTCTGTTGCCTTCAATCAAAAGCTGCTGAACCATACATGAGCTTATGTGGAGTTGATAGAAATGATGTTGAACGTCGTTTCTTGTTCATTGAAGGCCCAGGTCTATACCATCAAGGCTCAACTGGTTAGAAATAAACCTCTATACTTTACCCACTCTCATAATACCTTTTTGCCATCTTTGTATTTTGATCTATTAAATTTGCTTTTCAGTATCTCTCCCTTACTCCCTTGTTATATGGCTTAGCTGTAGTCAATCATCTTTAATTTACCATGTCTGATATTTTGTGTGTAAATGTGATACACTGATTCATGAAGTAAACTATGCAATGGAACTATGGAAGTAAATTTGTTCGGGGGATTGGCATTAGAATCAAAGAGTCGGCAGCATTGTCATGTACAGCTTTTTCCCTTGGGCTATGTTTGGGAACTTGGAAAATAATATGTGGTTTGTGGTTATGAATAAACTATGAGAACATTAATATTATACGCCCTACATCCCATTTTGTTGTACCCACTTTGACTTGGTGTTGAGACTAAGATAGAGAAACTTGACTTTTTTTATGGTCATGCGAGCTAAGCAATATGAAGCACTCAATGATTGTGATAAATAAAAATAGGAAGTATGTACAAAAAAAAAAAGAGAAGCCAAACAAATTAGAATGGAGGGAGTAATAAGCAATTTATAACTATATATATTTTCTTTTGAAAATTTACCGCATCAAAGCATTATCTTCTTACATTGAAAATATATTAGTTTGCATCCCTGCCCTCCATCATATTCAAACCCTCGAAAAACAAATACGGAGTACTCAAAAACTTTTCTACCAGTAATTTACTTTTGGTTTATGTAGTTGATCTTGAGTTGCTTAGTGTAGGGCTTTGTTGTTAATGTTGCTTGGTTATTTGTTTCTGATGGCATAATGACATATACGCCATCCAAAAATATCAAGGTCCTGGTTTGTACCAGGACAGTGAGAGGTCTCTATGTACTTTCTTTTGTTTGTTTCTATCTCCCTTCTTGATGATATTGGGATAATTTTTAATCTGTCTTTGAACAGGTCAACATTACCTTTCTGAAAATACAATTGAACAAAGGTTTCACTAAGTGTTAAACACATGCATTTATGATTATTGCTTTTATTAAAACAGAGAAAGTGTGGTTTTTTCTAGTGAAATAATTTTCATGGCATCTAACATTTAGGGCTTCAAGCTATGTCTAAATGTTTAAAATGGCAGTAAGAAAAAAAATGCTGCGAGCATAGTTTTAAAGAGTTAAGATAAGATTTAGAATTGAATTTGGTCACAAAAAATTAAAATGGTGCATCTATTTAACCCAACAAAGTTTTGTTGTTGTTTACAAAATATAAATGTCTAAACAAAATGAAACTGAACAAATATGTATAAGTGATTTTCTTTGAACTCATTGTTTTCATATCCAAAATTTGCTTCCTTCCAAAGTTCACCTCTGGTTTTCTTCCATATTATATTTGCCTAGCATTTGCTTCCTTCATCTTTTCCTGGTATTTTCTGGGTTGACCCTTAGTTCCATTTCCCGTGTTCAATTATTTTCAACTTATCTTTGGACAAGTTCTTATGTTTTCTGGACTCTGATGATGCAGCTGCACTGAAGGTTTTGTATCACCTGCCATTTCCATACTTCGTACTAAGTGCATTCATGGTTATCCCCAAACCTCTAAGGGATGCTGTCTATGACTATGTTGCAAAGAGACGCTACCACTGGTTTGGGAAAGACAATGATTGCTTAGTTCTTCAGGAGAAAGAGTTGCTGGACCGTTTCATTGATGCAGAAGAATTGCTGAGACGAAATCAATCTGCTCTGTGAATTGCTCTTCTTGATCGAGTTCACGAGGTTTCTGCTGTTATCTGTTTCTTTTCATTGGTTCGCTCACATTTTTATCCTTCATAATTAATAGGATTGGGAAGCCTTAAAATGTTGCATGCATTCTCGTAGATTTTAACCCACCGCGATATATATATATGGGAGTAAATCTGTAATGAAAGGATTAAGAGAGTAGAAGCTATATGAACTCTTAGTCTATATTCAGGTTGGTTGTTAACCTTTCATCACTCATGGAGTATAGGCATTCATAGTTACGTTCTCAAGCTACATTTGTCAACTCAAAACCTCACTTTGTTAGAGAGATGTTGCCACCTCTTGCCGATGGCCACCATTTCCTTCCACCTTGCGCTAGCCATGAATTATAAGGTTTGGTAATGTTGTTGATATTTAATTTATGCATAATGTAAAGTATATTTGCATTTTTTTAAAATAAACTTTTAATTCTCAAAGAGAAACTAACCATGCAATTATATTACAAAATTGTGCGGGGTGTTTGTGAAAACCTGTACTAAACACATCAAGCAAACTCAATCGGCGGAGAAAATGTATGAAGAGAAAAGTTTAAAACTCTTACTTGAGCGCGACAAAAATTGAGTAGTGACTTCGAAAGAAAAATTGGCAACCCCTAAGAGCAGTGGAAATGCTCATCACGGGGGCGTTAAACTCCGCCCACTCAACCGTCATCTAGGCGTTAAATGTTTTGCGTCAAGCGTTTAACGCAGCAAGGCTGCAAATTTGGCATGTTGCCCCCTTCCCCCAACGGTCCAAATTAAAACCTTTGGGTAATTTTTTTTTAAAAACAAATTTTTTAACTATAAATAATTATTATTTTTTAAAAAAATTACACAAAACATATTCTCGTTCTCTCTATAATTCCTATAAAATATATATTATTTCTTTTAATTATCCCTACAAAATACTCAAAAAATGAGATCATCTTTATCTGACGGTGAAAGAAGAGTTCTCCTTCTTCGTAATGTAATGACATTTTTTATTTTTATTTATGTTATTATTATTCGAATCTTATTTGATTAATGTAATTTTTTCTTAAAAAAGATGTACTTTTTTAATGTATTTTTTATTAAATGAATTATTATCATTTAAATGTAATTAATTAATAAAATCTTATAAATTTAATTTTACAAAAATGTGCATTAAAAATGTTAAAAATAAAGATTTAAAACCCCAGTTTGAAGTCCCAGGGCTTTAAATCCTTTCCAGTGAAATTGGGAGTTAAGTTATAGTTGACATGACAGAGAGAAAATTTTTGAAGCCCTGATTTGAAGCCTCTAGGGCTTCACGAGGATTTCCAATGCTCTAAGAGTAATACGGGTACATACATTTCTAAGGCCCCGTTTCGTTCAACTTATTTTTTCTTATTTTTTCTTATTCTTATTAAAATCAGATCAGATCAGATCAGATCCAATCAGATCAGATCAGATCCAATCAGATCAGATCAATACTTATTAAAATCAGATCCCATCAAGAATTATTATTATTATTATTATTATTATTATTATTATTATTATTGTTATTGTTATTATTATTATTATCATTATCATCATCATCATTATCATTATCATTATCATTATCATTATCATTATCATTATCATTATCATTATCATTATCATTATCATTATCATTATCATTATCATTATCATTATCATTATCATTATCATTATCATTATCATTATCATTATCATTATCATTATCATTATCATTATCATTATCATTATCATTATCATTATCATTATCTTTATCATTAT
>OOIL02000846.1:466139-492557 GCA_900332095.2 Cuscuta campestris | reverse complement strand
TTATCATTATCATTATCATTATCATTATCATTATCATTATCATTATCATTATCATTATCATTATCATTATCATTATCATTATCATTATCATTATCATTATCATTATCATCATCATCATCATCATCATTATCATTATCATTATCATTATTATTATTATTATTATTATTGTTCTTAAAAATGAAAAAGAATAATCTAATTCTATTTTTAAAATATATTTTTATTGTTACTTGTAATTTGAGTTTCTAAAGTTTTGATCTTTTATAAGGATGAGATATTTTAATAAAAATACTATTTCTTCTATATATTGATTATTTAAATTTAATTACTTTTTAATGTATATCTAAATTAAATATTTATTCTAATGCATATATGAAGTAATTATTAAAATATTAAATTAATATTCTAATTTCACAAAAAATAAGCATAAAATAAAAAATATTATTACATTATAATATGAATGATTATTCTAATATATGAATTAACTATTTTTATTTTATTAAAAAATAATCATTAAATAAAAAATATTGATTATATTATAATATGAACTATCATTACAATTTTCAAACGTTATTATAAAGTCAAATCAAATTATTGATTTGAAATTTTAAATTAAATCATAATTAATCAAATCAGACTAGATCAGATCAGATCAGATCCAATCAGATCAGATCAGATCAGATCCAATCAGATCAGATTAGATCAGATCAGATCAGAACAGATCAGATCCAATCAGATCAGATCAAAACTTATTAAAATCAGATCAGATCAGAAAAATAAGTTGAATGGAACGGAGCCTAAGTTGTGAACAAGAGAAAGCATGAACAAATGATGAAATAAAGGAAAAACAAGCTTGGTACTTGTTGTCTTAAGTGTTTACAATTAGGTAGTTGGAAAAAATTGGTGCAAGACTAGAGATGCAGCTAACATGCTGAAGCTGGTGTCCAAACAATGCTCGACTTCTCGAGTGCATAAATTGATCCGAATAACTAAATCAAGCATCTCAAAGAAGATGACGTTGTTGCCATTGGGGTGGCAGGCCCCAAATTTGATCCCTTTTCTCCCAATGTCTGTTTTTGGCAGACCGGGGAAACAATCACGGAATCACCTTATGGACCCAAAGCCAACTTGGTGCGTCTTTCTTCTTCTCCTCAAGGAGCCACTAACATAAGTTGCACTGAGACAGAAACATGGACTTACATGGGGACGAGGTCGAAAGTGTGAAACATCAATTTCTTTTATTATTTATAAAAGATTTAGGGATGGGGTCACCCCCAAGTACCCGATCGAGGACGTTTTGGGGAAGGGATGCGACATCTATTTAAAGAATTCGTGCACAATGCTAGATGATCACATGGAGGCAGTCTTGACTCAGTCCGAATCCAAGTAAAGAATCTTGTGTGAGGCCATACTTAACATCCATACTTGAAGGTGGCAAAAAACTAGGGGCAACTAGGTTCGGCTCAAGCAACTTAACCTTTATGGTGCGGCTAAGTTTCAGAGGAGGACTAGACGGCGAAAGGGCAGGAAGAACTAAGAAGGTCAAAGGGATTCCATGACACAAGAGAGCGGTCGTTGATATGAGCCAATGGAGCATTTCATTGTGGGGCACTATGATATGGGAAGGTTGGTTCAATAATGGGTGAGCCAAAAAGGATACGAATCCACAGTGTGTTCAATCCATCGGTTTATATCCAAAGAAAGGATATGAACACCAAACTATTGGGATTTTAAGCGCGTAAGATACCGAAAAAATATTGAGAGCATCAGAAAAATGAGAGAACAAATACAAGAAGAATATATGAGAGAGAAAATTATATTTCCATTATTTCAGGACAATATACAAAACACTCTCCCCTGTTTACAAGGCTAAATTCTAGACACTTATAAACAGATATTTCCACATCTTATGCCGGATGTATTTTTTTGAGTAACTAAATACCCGCTACTCCCTACACTCATCCACGCTCATCAAGACCCCTTGGACTTTCCCGGTGGTATTCTTGTATAGAACCCTCCCATGTTTCTCTCTCTACCTCGGTGGTGTGTTGAAAACCACACCCATATATTCAATGGTTGCCTTGCTTTGATAACTAAAGAAATACTCGGTATGTGCATGCATGGTTTGAGAAGAAGTCAAGAAGGAAAGGTCCACTTTGATTTGATAATATGCACCAAATTAATTTGTTGTCCAAGTCACGTTTCTTTCTTTCATTTTATTCTTTTGTCTTCTTTCTTATTTTTCTTACTTTTGATTATTTAATCAAATATCCTAACAAACTCCACCTTGATTAAATAATCAAAAAATTTTGTAGCTCCACCTCACTTGTCCCGTGAGATCATTGCTACCCTTAGAAAAAAATTACAATGGCTCCATCTCGATTTGTTCCTCGAGATCACCGCTAACCTCAAAGAAGAAAAGAAATACCTCGTGGCTCCACCTCAATCAATCCATCGAGACCACCACCACCATGGAATTTTTTCGTGAATCTATCTTGCTCAAGTGCACAAGAGCTCCGCAACCATGTGTTGCCTTCGTGGCTCCACCTTACTCAATACCCCAAGCAAAGATCCCCCGCCACTTCCAGTTGCTGTTGAAACCTTGACTCCACCACAACCGACCCCGTCAAGATCTTTGTCACTCCCTTAGCTCCTTAGAGTTTTAACCCTCCACCCCGAGCTAAAAAAAATAACAACTCACCTTTGTTAACACTCTCTGAGACCCCCTTAGCAATTAGCTTCTTTCGATCTGCCCATCTTGCACCGCCGCAACACCTGCGGGACACGTCGCCCGACCTCTTCTTGCCGGGAAGACTTTTGACACAAGACATAAACCGCAATTTTCACTCAGCTAGACCACCAGTCTCCTCAAGTCCTGTTCATGCACCATACTTCACAAAGCCAGCATGCTGCTTCATACCCAGTCCTCATGCCATCCACTTTGTTCCTGAAGTCCCATGGTCGCCTTCTGACCAAAACCTACCAGTCCCTGGGTTCTCAAAATTACTCTTATTAACACTTACAAATCCCTACTGCCCAACACAACTAAGCTCCGATACCAAATGTTGGGATCTTAAGCGCGTAAGATACCGAAAAAATATTGAGAGCACCAGAAAAATGAGAGAACAACCACAAGAAGAATATATGAGAGAAAAAAAATTATATTTCCACTATTTCAGGACAATATACAAAAAACTCTCCCCTATTTACAAGGCTAAATTCCATACACTTATAAACAAATATTCCACATCGTATGCCCGGATGTATTTTTCTGAGTAAGTAAATACCCGCTACTCCATACACTCATCCACGCTCACCAAGACCCCTTAGACTTTCCTGGTGGTATTCTTGTGTAGAACCCTCCCATGTTTCTCTCTCTACCTTGGTGGTGTGTTGAAAACCACACCCATATATTCAATGGTTGCCTTGCTTTTATAACCAAAGAAATACTCCGTATGTGCATGCATGGTTTGAGAAGAAGTCATGAAGGAAAGATCCAGTTTGATTTGATAATATATATGCACCAAATCAATTTGTTGTCCAAGTCACGTTTGTTTCTTTCATTTTATTCTTTTGTCTTCTTTCTTATTTTCCTTTCTTTTGATTATTTAATCAAATATCCTAACACAAACGTGGTGAACCGCCACCAGCGACGCATTCTCTTTTTAACAGCACACCTGCTATATATATCAAGAAAAGGGATACAAACTACCTTAAAACCACTCGAAGTGTTGTGAGTATCTTCCTCCTCCTCATCATCCTCCTTTCCAGTGGCATAAGAGATGAGGGGGAGCCGCTAGAAAGTTATGTTCTGGAAAGAGAGGGGAGTCGCTCCTAAGTTTGGAGCCTGGACAGAGACGGAGTTCTATTAATGTTGGGTACTAAGTAAATAAGGCTCTTAAATAGGGATGAATGCGGATGCTCAAAATTACTTGCCAAAATAAGAATAGGAAATTGTAATTGACTAATAATTTTGTGTCGAAGTGATAAGTAAAAGTGAAATATGATTGATAAATTATTAATAAAAAACGTATAAGGTAATATGTATAGTAAGAAAAAGTATGGGTGAAATTAAAGTAGCTTTTCATAGAAAGTGAAAATTTTTTGGTGGAAAAAAAAATAAAATATGAAACCTTTCAATTTGGCGAACAGAGAGAAATATTCTCTCTGGCTTCTCTTTTTTGATTTTTTTTTAAATTTTAACTAATTATGAAAAAATACATTAAATTGTGATATAAATTTAATACTTTTTTCGTCCAATAATTTTTTTCTATTTGTACTTTACATTCATATTTAGAAAAATTTACTCCCTCAATCCCAAAAAAAGCTTCAAGTTTTATTCCAAATAAAATTTCTATTTTTTAACTTAGTTATCAGAGCATTTTTGAAAAAAACACTAAAATATACTCTCCTTAAATTACTTAAAAGTCAAATCAAGAAAGGTTTTGAGGGACGAAGTATTTTTACGGACATAAAATGTTCGGAAGAGTAGTATCAAAAGTTATCTTTGTTTTATTCAATATAGATTGAGAAACAACTAAGAGAGGTAGTTTATATTTTGGAAATTGAGCAAACATTTTGTCGATTGTTTAAAAATTTAATGATACAAATTGTTCTGGTTGACATTGATGAAAAATTTATTTAAGCTTTAGAGAAGACTAAAAAAGTAATTTTATATTTAAAAGAATATAAAAGTCTAAAAAACTTTTGAAGGAGCAAGAATGAGGGAAGACACTTGAAGCTTTTCAAAACGGGACCTAATACTCTCTTTTCAAAACGCCAACGCTAATCTCTAACGCTGATGCCAAACGGGACCTAATACTCTCTGTGTTGTAAAATATTTTTTACACCTTACCTAAAATGGAATGAAATGTTATACTCCCTCCGTCCTAAAAAGATTTACACGTTTCATAAAATTTTTGTCCCGTAAAGAACTACACATTTTTCTAAAAAAGACATTTCTACCCTTAAACCTAATTTCTACCCAACCCTCAAACCCCACCCACCGTATGTGGCTCTAACCTACCCATCCCTTCATCCATTCATATTTCCTCTTTGTCTCTCTCTCTCTGTGGCCGTTCCTCTTCCCCATCACCGTCGGCACCCTTATCATCCGATCTATATCTTCCATACCTTCTTCCGATATCAAATCACCAAAAATGGTGATTCACGACCCTACCATGCCCTCCTTCAAGCTTCTAAGCGATATCGAAGATGAAAGGCCATCTCCCCTGCCAACTCCTAAATCTAAAAAGTCACTAATCCCAAAATACGACTTTGTTGATAGCATTTGGCACGGATGATATAGATCCAATGTGGTGGTATCGGAAAAAATATTTGGGGGAGACCATTTTCACCTCCCGAATGAACAATTCCTTTTTTTAGGATGAAGATGAAGCATCAGATGTTGTACATCGTGAAAGTATAACGGAGAGCAAGTTTCTTGCCTGGATGAAAGCTGTAACGCCCTAAAACATACCCAAAAATTTATTGATTTATTATTCAATTAATCAAATTTATTTTGATTAAAATAAATTATTATTGGGCTTTGTGTCGAAGTGAAATATGTTTTAATATTCAATAATACAATTTGGATAAATTTTGAAGAGATAAATCCAATATGTTAACTATTTGTATTATCTCTATTGGGGGAAACAGACTATAGACCCAAATCTAGAATAAGTAGAGAATTTGTCTATGATGTGAATTTTGAAATGAATTATTTATAAAAATAAATAATATAAATTGGATAAGATTACCTTTTTGAATAAAGATCAATGGAATCAATTTTGACTATGTCAAAGTCAACCGCCTAAAAATATGATGTTGGAAAAAGTATTACAAATAATTATGAAAATTATATCGTTGGATAGAGTTTAACTGTCTGATTGCAACGGTTCAAACGTAATTCAATTCGGAGAAAGTTGGACCAAAAAGTGTACCCCGTCTGAGACCAAATTTTGTCCCAATCACGGACATACGTTTGAAATCAAAAGCAATCACCTCCTTCTCCACTAGCCACCCAAACAGGAAACCAGACATCACCCTTGGCAGCACCCTTCACCATTTTCCTATATAAGGACCATCTCCATTCCTTTAATTCTCAACCATTTCTCAAAATCCTTATATCTGTTCTGTTGCTGGGAGTGAGGAGAACGCAGTGGTGCTGTCATATTGGTGTGAGGTCGCCAGAGTTGAGAGTTATCGTCGCTGAAAGTTTCGCTAGAAAATTCTCAAAACCTCCGCTAAGCTTCGAGGTAAGCCCGTAGATATATCTAGTGACTAGAATGTTTGTATAGATCGTTTTTACGTTCATAAATGGTCGTTTGGTTTTGTTTTGTGTTTGACATGTTTAAAGAACCAAGAATCTTTAACCTTGAAATTTATGTTAAAACTACGAGTTAATGATGCCAAAATGATCTATGAACCTTGGCGAACATTTCTATATAGTTTAATTGAAGTTTGGTGACTACATTTCCGAAAGTTGGCTCGAGGAAGAAGACGATGGATAATCGATTATTTCATGAAAAATCGATTATATTTTCATTTTGCTGAAGAAATCGAACTCAGCACAAAAAAATCGATTATTTTTACACAAAAATCAATTATTGGACATAAAAAATCGATTATTAAATTATCTTGCTGAAGAAAAATGAAGTCAGTAGCAATTAATCAATTTTCCTATCATATATTAATCGGTTATTGTTCAGAAAACATGATTTTTGAACTACGAAACCCTGTTTTTGATACCAAATAATTATGATTAATATAAAAATGATTTCTTGGAATAAAAATGAGGTTTTAACAACAAAAAGGACCTTACGTGATGCATGACGGTAAGCTATGGTGTTAACACTCGAAGCTAACACACTATTTGCGATTAGATGTTATGTTGATTGATGATTATGATGAATGATTATTATGATGATTATGATTTGATGAACCGACTGATTAAAATGATTATTGATGATTAAACTATGAATTGAAATGAATACGTTGATGATTATGAAATGATTTGGATTGTAAGGATATCTATAAGAACTCTAACATATACCTAGGTTGACGTTGGCTTCTAAGACTATCTAGAAGACCTCTAAGATAGCTTAGAAATAGTCCTTGCGGGTATAATTATGAATATTCGGTGGTCTGGGTTAAAACGTATGTACGGGATCTACAAACCAAACTAGAGGCACTCGTTTGGTGATATCACCCAACCTGACAGTGAGCATTCCGTTGTTCAATTTCTGGTTGACCCTAAGCGAAGGTAAGTTTATCTTAAACTAGGCCTAGCTTGAGGATTGGATAAAAGTACCTTAGACTAGAATATAGTTTAAGAATAAGTTAGAAATATCTTAAACTAGAGTTCGTTTAAGGGTTGATAAACATTAAAGTGATTGGCCTTAGACTAGGAATAGTTTAAGGATATTGTTGAATGTTGAATGTTGAATATTGAATATGAATGAATATTGAATGATGATTATTGAATATTGAATATTGTGAATATCATGAACGTGAAACGACTAGAATTGAATATTGTGAATATTATGAATAACTAATGAATGTTGAATAATGAATATTGAATATTGAATATTGATTATTGAATATCTGAATTAAATATTATGTGCATGATATCAAATGAATTGATTATGAATTGAGATTCAGTTTATATGGATGTTTGACGCATTAGATATGCTTACTCAGCTTCAACGCTGAGCGTGTAGTATGTTTTATTAGCTACACACAGGTTAATAGAAGGAATGATGTGACGTGATCCTGGAGGTAGACGGAGACGAGATTGTCAGAATGGATGTGATGGTTTTGAATATTTGTTAAGCTTTCGCAATATTGAAAACTCCGTACTGTTATGTTATGAAAAATATTATTGTGATGAAAAAAAGTATTTGAAAAGTTTTAAATTTTTACGATTATCAAGTCAATACTTTAGTCTGAAAGAGGCTGTAGACCTGGACGGATTAGGGTGTTACAAAAGCCAATGCTGAATACCCTATGGCTAGAACTCTTACATATCATGAATTTCCTCAAAAGTTTGTTTGGAAGAAAAAAACGGGAATATTCTGAACGAAAGATGGGATTTGCCATATGACGAATCACATATATTCCCCTTGGGGCGGGGGAAGCATACTATCTACGAATTCTTTTGAATGTTGTTAGAGGTCCGACATCATTTGAGGAAATTAGGACAGTCAATGGAGTGGTCTATGACACGTATCGTGATGCATGTTATGCATTGGGTCTTCTAGATGATAATAAAGAATATATCCATGGGATTGAGGAAGCAAGTCATTGGGTATCCGCAAATCACCTTAAAGTACTATTTGTCACACTATTGACTAATGAGACGATGTTCAGACCTAGATATGTTTGGGATAAATTTTGTGATTTTATGTGTGATGATATATTGCATAGACAATGACGCCTGCTTGACCATGAAGGAAATCTTTAGTTTGAGTTTCATACAAGACATGTTTATCTTCCATTAAAACAATTTTACTACTCTTTCATTACTTTCTCAATAGGTTTGGGATTAAGCGTTGAAGAAATACAAAATTACGCCCTTATTGAGATTGAGCATTTATTGCGAGCACGTAGCAAAAGCTTGAAAGATTATTCTGACATGCCTTATCCAAATATGAGTGGTCTTAACATCTATTCTAATAGACTCATATACGAGGAATTGCAATATGATCGCACCAAGCTTGCAATGGAAGAGCTAAGAAATACCTTAAACAATGGACAAAGTGCAGCTTACGAATCCATAATGAAGGCAGTCGAAGATTCAATTGGTGGCGTATTTTTCTTATACGGTTAAAGAGGGACGGGAAAAACATTTGTGTGGAAGACATCATCTGCAGCTTTGCATTCTAAAGGTGAGATAGTTCTTAATGTTGCATCGAGTGTAATTGCTTCTTGATTATTAGGCAAGGCAATCCATTAGCTGAACTGGTCATTCGTTCTAAATTAATAATTTGGGACGACGTACGGATGACACATAAGCATTATTTTGAAGCCTTAGATCGGAGCCTACGTGATATTATGCGGGTGGTTAACCCGAGCAATGCGTCCATCCTTTGGAGGTCTTTGGGGGAGATTTTTATCAAATATTACTTGTGATCCCAAAAGGTACTAGACAAGACATTATCAATGCAACAATCAATTCGGTCTTGAACCTCACAAAAAACATGACATTGAAAACTTTGCTTAATGCTGAAGAATATGAATTGATGATGCACTTCACCAATTCATTGCACAATTGGGCAATTGAAGAGCTCGTGAACCAAATGATGGAATTATAGATATCCCAATCCCCAGTGATATGTTAATAAAAATAGTGGTGATCCAATTATTCAAATTGTGCAGGAAAAATATCCAAACTTCAACATAATTGCGAATGATCCACTACAAAAAAGAGCAATCTTAGCACCAACAATGGATGTGGTAGACACAATAAATGAATATATGACTAGCCTTAATGTTGGTGAGAAGTCAAAGACATATCTAAGTTCGAACAACATATACAAATCAGATTCAAACTCTAATTTATTAGCAAACTTACATTCACTAGAATTTTAAAATAGTATTCGTGTTTCAAGCGTCCCAAACCATGAACTCAAGTTAAAGGTTGGAAAACCTGTTATATTATTGAGGAATGTTGACCAAACAATAAGTCTTTGTAACGATACTCGATTGATTGTAAGTCGGCTAGGATCCCATGTTATCCAAGGAAAATTGATTGCAAGAAAACATGTTGGTCACGAGATCGTGATTCCAAGACTCGCACTCACACCTTCGGATATGATTCCTTTTAAGTTTTAGAGAAAACAATTTCCAATAATGACTTCACACTATGACAATCAATAAAAGTCAACCAATCCCGAAAACACATTTCTCTACTACTAAAAACCAATCTTTAGTCATGGACAGTTATACATCACATTTTCTCGAGTGACAAATCGTCAAAGCCTTAAACTTTTGATTTGTAAGTATTTTAGTCGAGCATACTAATAATGTTATATTTAAGAAAGTATTCCAAAATATTTGATTGTAACAATCAATTTTTTGTCATATAAAAATATCATTGGTAATGTTTTAATAATATTTTAATATCACGTACTACTTTCGTCTCATTGTCTTTGTCCAGTTTTGACTTTTGGAACTGTTCATCTAAGCACTTTGACTCATCAAATTCTCTCAATGTGTAAGCCTAAAAATACTCATGTGTGATCTTATTTGATTTGTCTTAACATATACATTATTAATATATAATTTTTATAATTTTTTAATATACAAATTACAAGATAAAATGGATTAAAGAAATGCATTGGATGGTGTGCCAAAAGGTAATTGAACAAGGACAGTGGGACGGAGGGAGTAATTAGGTTTCTCATTATCAAAAATCTATCATGTAAGAATATTAAAAGAAAATTTTTCATTATTAATTACACTATTAATTAAATTTTAATAAACGACAAAAAAAATGAGAAAATACTCCCGTGCAAAGTACAACTCTAGTCTAATACTCCCTCCGTCCTAAAACTTTCTTCCCAGAGCACTATTCCAACTTCACGGGAATTTATATTTATTTGTGTTTTTTCATGGCCTGATAAAATAAAATATTCTTGTCACCACTTGTTTTGTTGAACTTTTGATGTAGTTTTTAAATATGTATGTTTTATTTTTTATTTCTATACCAATATTTAAATAAAATGGATTGAAAAAAATTGGGATTTTTCTTCGTTTTGCGCAACGGAAAGAAAGATATAGAACTGAGGGAGTAATATTCTAAAGACGAAAGTAGCATTGAATTTTGTAATTTGATTAAAAAGTGTTGGAAATATAAATTAAATCAGATCAATGCATTTCAACATTTGGTGAGTAATTGAAAAAATCAAAATTTATATACGTTCATAAGGACCATTTTAGAATAAGCAGAGTTTTTTCTTTATTTTTTTATATATGTAACTTTCTATTTTTTAACTCTTTCTAGAAATATCTATAAAATATGTTAAATTAAATCAAATTAAAGCAAAGATTTATATAATTAAAATTGTAATTATTTAAATTTTTTTCAAATACGATCCCACATCCAATATTCAGATATTTTAAATCATTCTTAAATTTTGATTTTTTAACTACTTACCGAAAATTGCTGAAGACTACCATTCATAAAGAGTTTCTATAATTCAACTTTTAATCATACTATGAAATCATTTAAACATGAATTAAGAAAAAAATATATTTATGTATCAACTACTTTAATAAAATTAGATTTCATTAAAAACTTTGACCATGAAATTTAAAAAAAAATATGCTGAATAATAATATAAATTTAAACTATTTGATTTGTCTTTAAATATAATTTTGAAATATCATATTTTTTTATAAAATTTATTAATGATTATATATATATATATATATATATACATATATATATATATATATACACACACACACAAACACATACATACATACATGCATATTAATGATTAAAGTATCACATAGAAGACCTAATAGTTTAAAAAGTGTTATCTCACTAATTGAACAACAAAAATCGGTGTTTGAATAATGGCTTTTTCACTTGGCAGTTTGATCTGAAAAGTCAAAATTCGGAAAGCCAAAGAGAGTATCTTTTAGACCTGGCTGTTAGAAAAAGTAATTTTTTAAAATTAGTTTCCTTGAAAGATATTTTAATATTACATGTAAAAAGATTAAAGTAAAAAAATTAAAATTGAAAAATTGAAAAATCAAAATAAATCTGATGACAAAATCAAAAGAAAAAAAATTATTAAAACTTTATATACTCCCTCTATCCGGAAATGTTTTTCTAATTTTACTTTTCACGATTTCTAATGTTACATTTTGACAATTAATAACTATATTTATACATAGGTATATTTTATAAAATTTTGATATTTCTAAATTATGATTCATTAGAAATATATTGATATTAAATTTAAAGTAAATTACATAATTAGTCCTTTATAACAAGAGAATTTCCCTATTTAGTTATCTATTATCAAATACTACTCTAGTAGCCTTTTTTTATGAATATCTTTTCACAAATAGTCATTTTTTTATCTTCTATCATGTTGGTGTTAATTTAAAAATAAAAGTATAATTTCACAATGATAATATATTTTTTTTATCATACACAATTCTAAAAGCTGTTCCATTTGCGTCATTTATCAATTATAATCACTTTCTACTACAACCATAGTCTACAAATATGGTTTTCCATTAGAATTCTAACCCACAATCATAGGCATTGTTTTTGTCTTATCCGCTTAACCAATATCAGAACACGTCACTGGACATAAATGTCAAATTATACTTTTAACTTTTAAATTAACACCGACATGACAAAAGATAAAAAAAAACCATTTGTGAAAAAGCGCCTTTAAAAAAAGAGCTGCGAGGTAATATATGATAACAGAGCACTAAATATGAAAACCTCTCTGTTATAAAAAACCAATTATAAAGTTTATTCTTAAATTTATATCATAATATAATATATATTTTTTATAAATTAGAGTCAAGTTTACAAAATTTAACCAATAAAAGTCAAATGTGAAGAACATTTCAAAAAGAGAGAGTACTCTTAATTTTTCTATGAATTATATGAAAGTGAAATTTAGTACTTCATATATATATTAAAAATATAATATATATATATATATATATATATATATATATATTCAACATATTGTTTTTTAAATTTCATGGCCAAAGTTTTTAATTTCGATCCTAAAAATTCAAATTAAAATCTTTTTTTAAAACAAAATGATTGATTCAATTTAAAAACAATATTTTTAAATGACATTAGCATGTGTAGATGAGTTGAATTAAATAAGAATAAAGAGATAGGGCCATTAAGCAATTTTAAAAGTTAAAATGATGTGACTAAAAAGTCCACATGAAAGCAATTTAATGGAAGGACATCCATGCACCTTCATTAGCAAACACACCAGAAAAATTCCCTTTTTTAATTTACAAATTACAAAATAAAAAAAAATTTAAAAAAATGTATTAGATAGTATGTAAAAATAAAAAATGAACAAACACTAAAGATGGAGATAGTATTAAATTAAATTTATTAAAAAAAATTATATTTATGATTAACTAATTTTTTTAATGTTTATTTATTAACTGAATTTTACGAAGGAATAAAAAACTGCTTTTTTGCGTATAGACCAGACATCGGTTGTCTGTGATCTGCAAAAATATTTAAAATTGATATCTTATAATATCTTCAAAATTCACCTTATAAATAAATTTCTTTACCAAATGTCAATTTTAATCCTTTACTAATTGTTGGTTTGGGTTTGCTCCCTTGCTGATTTCAATAGTAATTTGAATCGTCCTAAAACTGCATATATGTACAAATAATATTGGTATTGCACTTCATTACAGATTAATCCACCTTTTGGGCTTCTAATATTAGATTAAACATTAGCAAACAGCAGAAATTATATTTGAAGAAATAAAAATTGTAGACAATAAATAGAAACACGATACAATCAGATGAAAAACGAAAAGGCATATCAGAACTACAGTTTAAAAATAAAAAATGGTTGTATATAATAAGAAAAATTTTACACTATTCATAATTACAAACATTTACTCCCTCTATCCCTGAAGGGATTGTCCACTTTCATTTTTGCACATCATCCAATACACTTCTTTAATTTATTTTATCTTATAATTTGTATATTAAAAAATTATAAAAATTATTTATTAATAATCTATATATTAAAGACAAATCAAACAAGATTTACACGACTATTTTTAGGCTTACACATTGAGAAAATTTGATGAGTCAAAATGCTTAGATGAACAGTTCCAAAAATCAAAAGTGGACAAACACTCAGGGACGAACCAAATATATATTAATGAATAACATCTAAAAGTGCTACATTGGAATAAAAACAAATGCTATTTTGAAAAATCAATATATTTTAAAGTTACTTAATTAAATTCCCTATCTAATAATTCTCAAAATTAATAAAATAAATTTTAGTATGAGAATTTAGTATTAAATTGTGAAATGTCATATTTTCATTTTTATGTCAACCCATATATAGAGGTATTATTAATCCAAATTTCGATTTGGAGACTGAAAAACTTAAGTGAAAAATAGATGTAGGATTGGGAGTAGATCAAGAAAAAACTTTACACTCCATCTTAATTTAGAAGCTTTATTTCAAATATATAACGTTATAAATAACTTGAACAAAAATGGGAAAATGGGAAGAAATTAAGTATAACATACAATAACCTAAAAATAAAAAGCACAGCCATAAGCAAAAGATAAATTGGATCATAAACAGTATAAACACATAAACAAGAAACTAATGAAAACATGTCTCTTCAGTTCAGGTCTCCAAGTTTCATCCGCATGGTTTGCTCGGAAGAACGAAAGTTATGATTTTGTTCATCATAAGAGACAGCAAAAATCACACATATTTTTCGCAGAGAAAAAAGGATGCGCTATCAAAGGCAAAATTAAAAGAAAAGAAAACTAGAAATCGATGAAAAGAAATACAAGGCAAGACGAAATGAAAAACACAGAAAGGCCGAAATCGTGAATTCGGAAGAGATTCTGGAAAAGAATATTGGGTGCCGATGAAACCCTAGGCTGAATATGCCACGCCGGGTTCAATAAGAAGATGGGTATATATAGTGGTCTGGAGCTGCAGAGTGGTGGAAAATACCATAACCCTATGACCTTTGGGCCGTTTTAATTAGTTGGGCATATGAATGCAAACCATTATTCCATTTACTTAAGAGAATTTCCATGGGCTTTAGTGCTTTTGCATATTGGACCAAGCAATTACGAAGGAGTGCTAGTTTTTATCCGCACGGATTCGCATACTTTTATATAAATATATCTATAAAATTGTTACTTCGTATTATTTAAAAAAATAAAACTTACATTAAATAAATAGTTGAATTACCATTCAAATTATTCAATCACAATATCTATTGATGAAATACTTAAATATTGTACATGCATGTACATATGAAGAATTATACATTAACTTTTCGTAAATAACTTTGTTAGACATTTTATTTTTGGAGATATCGTGGTATGCGAGGAGAGGATGTATTCATTAATTTCCTCGATGGCTCATATTATTTTACACTTTGATTAATTAAATTTATAATTTTGATAGAAAATTGTATTTTAAATTTTAAAGGAAAAGTTTGAACTTTTTGTTTATTCTGTCATCTTTGTGTATGAAACACTATACCTGTATGAAAATAAAAAGAAAAATATCTTTTATTCCACTATTTTTAAAAAAATTAATTCCAAGAAAAAATAGCAAACAAAATAGTGAACACAAATATATGTATGACTATTTAAGAATTATATTAACATTATGTACACTTGTTAAAAGTTCAACTAATATATAAACATTATATGAATTAGAATTTATTTGTATTTATTTTAATTTTTTGATAATAATATGACATGCATTATATGTTTTTTTAGAAATTTGGATAAGATATTTTATTATAGCTAGACTATTATTAGAGACGATATTTTTTTGAAAAAAATTGTATTTTAAAAATAATTCTCATGCTCTAAAATGTATGTATAATAGTTTATAGTAGCTAAACTATTAGATACGGTACTTTATATAATTAATTTATTTTTAAAGATAATAAAAAGAAAAAATGATGAAATACTAAATATGTGCATATACATACATACATACATACATACCTACATACATACGTACGTACGTACGTACGTACGTACGTACGTACGTACGTACGTACGTACGTACGTACGTACATACATACATACATACATACATATGAGAAATTTACCTAAATAGGACTAAAACATAATGACTTTCCCAATATAGGACCATATGTTTTTATTTCTCAATGTAGGACCTTTGGTCATTATAAAGTAGTCATTATTCAAGTAAATGTCCATCATTACTAGACATTATTCTTCTCACTAGGTTATTATTAAGTCCTATGTAGGGAATAAAAAAGTTTAAGTCCTATATTGGGAAAGTCATTATGTTTTAGTCCTATTTAGTGCAAATTTCACTATATATATATATATATATATATATATATATATATATATATATATATATATTTATATATTTATATATATGTATCTCCCTATTTCTATAAGCGCCTATCTAGGCAGTCTTTTTTCCATTTTTTTCCGTTTAATTTCACGGTCCAATGCCGGTTTCCGTATATATCAATTAGCACAAAAAGTTAATCCTATTGGTCATTAAGCCGCCCACCGCCCCACGACAATGCATTCTTCCCCGTTCACCGCCCCACTACCGACGATAACTCTCATATATCTTCCCTGGGATTGCATTCGCCTCTTCTATAATCTTCCTGTAAATCGGTATTTTTTCGCGACCCGCTAGGGAAACCATCCTTTTCTTTTCTAGATTTTGCTGCACTATTTTCGTTAGGGATACGTCGGCCCAAAGCTTATCATATTTCTAGATTTTGCTGCACTAAACCCTGTAAATTCTTTTTTGTTTTGTGTTGCGTTTTTCACAGTAAATTCTTGCAATGTAAATTCTTAATTCTTACACTCTAACCGTATGAATTTACAATACCTCTGTCCTTCTTTTATGAATCGATTACAGTACCTTCCCTGTAAATTCTTGCACTGTAACCGTATAATTATGAATTGATTAAAAATCTTCTTTTATTACCCATCTGACTAAACAAATTAATTATGTATATTTAGATTGTTAAATTACTCCAGATATTGCAAGGAAGGAAAAGAAAGACAAATTTTGTAGTTCTTATTCCTTCATAATGAATCAGCCCTTTCATGCACTTCATATAATTGATTCCCCTAGAACAAGTCCAGTTAGAACCACTGAATTCCATGCCAAATGAGTGCTTTTCTCTTGCTCTGATATGTATAACCACATGTCCTGTTAAAGAACATTGAGCATAAACTGTTACAGAAAAGGTGAAAAAGAAACCTGAGTAATCCATAACTCCAAATTAGCTTCCCATTTTCTTTTTCTATGTCTCAAAATTATATTATCACTTCCTTTAATATTAAGAAAAAGATTTTATGCTTGATAAGTTTACATTCATTTCAAAATAAATCTAAGCTACACAATTAAATTTTATGTGGATAACATTTAGAGGAGAGGTACCCTTAAACTACAAATTAGAAAGTAAATACTAGAGCAGTATTTCAAGTTTTAGGAAGGACAGATTCATTCATAAATTACCCTGGCAAGGAAAATAATTTGCATTTCATTTGCTAGAGCAAGTATACACAACTGTTAACTTTTAAGTTATTCGTCAAGTTTTAGGAAGGACAGGTTCGTTCATAAATTACCCTGGCAAGGAAAATCATTTACATTCCATTTACTAGCGCAAGTATACAAAAATGTTAACTTTTGAGTTATTCATAGAAAAAAATTGATTTCAAGTCAAATTATTTATGTATGTTGAAGTATACTTCTTTGAATTTTATCTATACAACAATTAACTTATTTTACCTCTTAATATTGAATACAGGTCACTTATATACTGTTCGGGCTCTTTCTTCACCTCTTCAAATTACGCTTCAACTTCTTTGGTATGTTTACACACTTTTAATCTATGCTTAAAACCATTTATCTATGCTGAAGTATAAAATTATTTTAAAATTAATCAAAGTCCTTACTTTCCCCGTGTTGATCTGTTGAACTTATGCTTAGACTTCCTTCGTAGACTTCCTTCGTATGTTTAAATGCATTTAACATATATTAATATCTGTTTTTTAATAGAATGTTTACTACTCTTAGCAACATAAACATTGGTGTATGTACTCTCAACCCATTGATTACTCTTACGTTTGCTTGTTACTCCTCAAAGATTCAATGGAAACTGGAATGTCATCAACTCAGCCAACATCTGAGAGTGATCGGCGTGAGCAAATAAACTTTAGGCGTCGTCTTAGATATCGTGAGTTACGTGAAAGGGAAAAAAACGTCGCTTCAAATTCTTCCTCTTCCACTCAAGATGTAGCATTTAACTCCTTTATCATTTATGATTTAATTATACCTTTCTTTACCTTCGGCCAAATTTGCTAACTTCTTCTTGTTTCTCCCAACTCGACTCTCTCCTTCAAATCTTATAACGATGTCATCATTCCACCTACAACTATACATCATATTCTTATAGAATCACTGAAGAAGTTTGCATACCAAGATACGATTTTCTCTTTAAAAAGGGTATTAGATTGTATTTTTTGTGGGGCAAGCCGCATCCAGTTTGAACCTCCGAGGTTTTGCTGTTATCGAGGTGAGGCCGTTCTTTCATCAACACAGGTGCCTCCTACTCTTAGGGACTTATATATCGCCAATGATGTCAAAGGAAAACAATTTCAATCTCTTGTCCGTACGTACAACAACACGTTTGCGTTCACTTCCATTGGTATATATAATTATATATGACAAAGATCTATGCAGGAGGAATAAAGGAATTTACACCTTTAAGGTTCAAGGACAAATACATCACTTTGTGAACGACTTGCTTCCAAATGGATCTCCACCTCAAAATTTACAACTATATTTTTTTGATGCCGATCACCAAGTTGAAGGTAGAGTGCAGACATCAGATAGATTAGATAAAGAGATTGTAACTGCTCTTGTTGAAATGATTTCAGACAACCCATACGCTCAATTTTTTAAGAGTCTGAAAGATCGATATATGTAATGATGCAGAATTTAGCATTAAGCTACATAACCATCCAGGTCTAGACCAACGAGTTTATAATACTCCTACTGCCTCACAAGTTGCTGCAATATGGGTGGAGGATAACAACACAGAAACTCCAGAAAGTAAACACATTCGTGTTTATGCTCATAGTGGTAGATCACAGAATATACAATATTTTTACGGCTGTTATGATCCATTACAATATCCACTGTTGTTCCCTCATGGGGAAGTAGGTTGGCATACAGGGATTGATAGGGTGTTATCAGAATCACAACGACATTTAGCACGAAACACACAAATACCCTCTGTTATGCCAGGTCTTAATGTTGCACATACTGCTGAGGAGATAATTCAAATTGAAGAAGATAATATTCAAAGTGGAAAAAAGAGGAAAACTGTTTCATGCAGAGAATATTACGCTTATAAATTCCAGATATGCCATGATGATTCCAGATACTTATTACACACCGGAAGGCTTTTACAACAGTTTATGGTTGATGTGTATGTTAAGATTGAGACCCAACGGTTGGATTATTATAGACTAAAACAGCTTGACCTTAGATCTGAAACATATCAAGGCGTTGTTGATAGCATGCATATGGGTATGGTATACAGTGATGCTGTTGGCCAATGTGTTGTTCTACCTGCTTCATTCATAGGTGGACCTCGGGATATGCGTAAACGTTACCTAGACGCTATGGTAATTGTTCAGCAAAATGGGAAACCTGATTTATTTGTCACAATGATGTGTAATCCTAATTGGCCTGAAATCAAAGAACATCTCCAACACAAAGATGAGGCACAAAACAGACCGGATCTTGTATGTAGAGTTTTCATGCACGTTTACAGGAATTAAAAAATGACATAATCAAGAAGAAATTTTTTGGGGAAGTTGCAGCATACATATACGTAATTGAATTTCAAAAGCGTGGCCTTCCCCATACACGTTTTCTTATAATCTTAAAAGTTCCTGCAAAAATTCAAAGTCCCAATTCATGCGACAAGTTTGTTTGTGCAGAAATACCCGACCCTCTACATCAACCACGTCTATATACACTTGTTAAGAAACACATGATACATGGTCCTTGTGGCATCCTTAATCAAAGTTGCCCATGTATGACGAAAAAAGGGACAACTAACAGCCTCCTGTAGAAACAAGTACTCGAGATTTTTAATTGAGGAAACATCATTTGGTGAAGATTCATTCCGGTATACCGTAGGAGAAACGACACTAATTCCGTAGAAATATGTGGCTACAAACTTGATAACTCCTGGGTGGTACCATATAATCCACAACTTCTGTTGAAATTTGATTGTCACATTAATGTTGAGATATGTGCTTCAGTTAGATCCGTGAAGTACATATATAAATATGTTTACAAAGGACATGATAAAAATTTCAATTGGAATCACAAATGATCAAAACGCTCCTTCCAGTGACGAGATAACAGGTTATCAAAATGCAAGATGGGTTTCGGCACCGGAGGCGGCATGGAGAATATTTGCCTTCACCATTGCCGAGATGTATCCCCCAATTCAACAATTACAAGTACACCTGGAAAAATTTTAGTATATCAACTTCTTCTGAAATCAAAGATTCACAAAAATAGTGAAAGATGACAACAGGTCAAGCACAATGTTGACAAAATTCTTTGAAATGAACCTACACGATGTGACTGCAAAAAGACTCCAACTTCTTTCTGTACAATTCCCAGAGTTTTTTGTTTGGTCAGACACAAACAAGATGTGGACGCTACGAAAGCGAAAAAACGTCATAGGACGACTTGTGAGTGTTAATCCAATTGAGGGTGAAAGATATTATCTTCGCATGCTACTCCAACATGTAAGAGCTCCAACATCGTTTTCCAGTCTAAAACTTGTGGATGGTTATATATACAGCAGCCACATTCCGAGAAGGTGCAGAGAGAATGGGGCTTCTAACAGGAAATGCTACTGCTGATGTTTGCCTTGAAGAGGTTGTGATGTATCAAATGCCCAGTAGCTTGCGGAGATTATTCACGACAATATTGGTGTTTTGTGACATTCCAAATCCAAGAGAGTTATGGGCTAAATACAAAATGTATCTATATGAAGATTTTTCACAGGTACACATCTACACTCCATTGGAAATGGAAACAATGAAACTAAAACTTATTGGAGATATTACTGAAGCACTTGGAAAAAGTATTCTCACATTTAACCTAACAGACTGTGCCATACCCCTAACAATTGCTGAAATTCAGGCACGAGAATTAAGAGCAGAATACAACATAAATATAAGCGAGCAAGACCTTCAATGCGCTCAGATTCTCAATCGCGGACAACAGATTGCATTTGACTCTATTATGAAGAGTGTGACAGCCAAGAAACCTACAATGTTTTTTGTAGATGGCCCTGGTAGAACCGGAAAAACGTGTTTGTACAGAGCATTACTTGCAACAATCCGGAGCAAAAAATGGATAGCTTTAGCTACTGCAACATTAGGCATTGCTGCTTCTATTCTTCGTGGAGGCTGCACGGCATATTCTAGGTTTAAATTACTGTTGGATGGAAATGATAGATACACCTGCAACATTGGTAAGTAAAGTGCAATAGCAACATTACTTAAAGAAGCACGAATCTGTTGGACAATGTGCTATCATGAATATATATTTTTGCAATGTTCTTTGCCCATTGTCTTTTAGGTTTTGATAATGACAAAAGGGTGACAAAACATCATCATCTTTTTGTTCGTGTGTGCATTGCTCTTATCCTTCACTTTATTTTGTTTGTGGTGCATTGATTTTATTGAATATTCGTGAAGAACGTTTCCGCGCAAAAAACTGGTCTTTTGAGCAACACCTCTATTCACCCCCCTCTAGAGGTGTGCGAGGCGTCTAACAGAATCATCATATGGGATGAAATTACAATGGCTAATCGCGGAATTATAGAGGCATTGGATTTAACACTTAAAGATATTATGTCCTCCGATGACCTATTCGGAGGAAAAGTCATTGTTTTCGGAGGAGATCTACGTCAGACACTTCCAGTTGTCAGGAATGGAAATAGACAAGACTGTATAAATGCCTGTATTGTAAAATCACATCTTATTTGGCCAAAGATGATACGCCTAACTTTAGAAGAAAATGTTCGGGCGCAAGCTGATCCCTCTTTTTGTGAGTATTTAATGGACATTGGAAATGGGTCAACGCCAACTATAAGTGGTACAAACATCAAAATCCCACAACAATTCCTTGTCCGTACCCCCGACAGTTCAGATTTCTTATCGTCCCTGATCACAGCTGTTTACCCAAACTTGAACCTCTTTCAAGAGGATCCATATACGTTGATGGGGAGAATAATACTAACTACTACAAATGAGTACGTCGATGAAATCAACACGATCATAATTGGAAAATTCCCTGGAGAATCAAAAACCATGCTCAGCTTTGACGTACCACTAGATGAGAAATACAAAAGTTGCCAAGATTTGTTGCACACGTTATCATTTCCAGGTCTTCCACCCCACACATTAGTTCTAAAAAAGAATTGTCCAGTAATTCTTCTACGCAACCTAAACCCGTGTGAAGGCCTATGTAATGGAACGCGCTTAATTTGTGATGCATTTCACGATCATCTGATAAGTTGTTTCATTGCTTTTGGTGCATATAAGGGAAAGCATGTCTTCATACCAAGAATTCCACTTGAAATGTCTAGAGATGAACGTTGCGCAATCCCATTTAAGAGAACTCAATTTCCCGTCAAACTCTACTTTGCAATGACAATAAATAAATCAAAGGGTTACACACTCGAAT
This sequence comes from Cuscuta campestris, assembly GCA_900332095.2. NCBI lineage: Eukaryota > Viridiplantae > Streptophyta > Magnoliopsida > Solanales > Convolvulaceae > Cuscuta > Cuscuta campestris. The sequence goes on along the minus strand of OOIL02000846.1, from coordinate 470,031 downwards.
TCGCAGGAATCTTTCTAAGGCGACCTGTCTTCTGTCATGGACAACTATATGTTGCAATGTCGCGGGCCAAAAATGCTACCTCCATCAAGATGCTTATTAACGATGAAATAGATAATTCGAAGACCACAAATGTTACCGCAAACATAGTGTATAATGAAATCATTGAATACCTTACATAAGAAAGCACTAGGTTTGTTGAATTTTAATGCATTTCGTTGCGCATTAATTATATTTTAAAGTCCATGTCGCCTATTCGAAATTTAATTTCATTACAAACTAATATACTACATTCACTTTTTTCAGAACAATGGATGCAAATCAAGAAATTACAGACGTCACTCCCAGTTCTAAATCATGGGGTTGCAAGGTCATAGTGCTAGAGAAGCTTAACGAGCGTCAATCAAGGGGAGTAACATACAGGGCCATGATCATGGAGGATAGTAAAGTAAGATTTCATATCCCACATTTGTACCCAAATTCTTAAAAACACTTATTCTCACAGTAATAAATCTAATTTATACATAGGGCCATAAGGTGAAAGTAATGACCTACGGACAAGATATCACCATTCTTGACAAGCGGCTTGAAGTGAACAACACATACAAGATTTTCAACGCAAAGGTTTCTCAAGCCATTCAAGGGTTTGGTGTTCCCGATGAAAGTTACAGACATATCTGGACACTTAATCGGAGGACAATGATTCACGATGTCAACTCAGAAGAGAAAATCTTAATTCAACCAAGTGCAGAACCTGAGATGGATCCATTCTCTCTGTTCTACAAAGCAATGCTTACAAATAAAAAGATCAGTAACACTATGTTTGGTTCAAGGAATTTTGAAGGAAAAGAAAAGAAAATGGTTTTCCCTCATTTTCCTCACCAAAATGGGAGGAATTTGGTTTTTCCTCTACTTGGTACATTTTGCCTTCTCATTCTCTTTTCCTTCTACTTTTCCTTTCTAACCAAACAAGAAAACTTGTTTTCCACTTCATTTTCTTTTCTTTTCTCTTTTGAATTCCTTAAACCAAACATAGTGTAAGTGACACATATTTTGTTTAAGAAAAAAATAGTATGCCCTAAAATTATATGTACTTAACATCCTATTTATGTTCTTATGTCCTATGGAACTACAAATGTACTTCTAATTGTCGTTGCCAAACTACAATGCAAATTCGTCTTCACAAAAAAGGGACAAAAAGCGGCAAGTGACTTCATAATCATCGATCATGAGTACGTTCCAACATTAATTCTATTTTTTTGCCTTTACTATTTTGTTATTTAAAATTAACTTACAATATTATGTATCACCTAAGAAAAATAGTTGTTGTTTATCTTTCAAAAAAATCGCCTAAATGCAGATAGTTGTTGTTTATCTTTCAAAAAAATCGCCTAAATGCAGCTTCTGATTATTGCATATCATAATTTCCTTGACAAACTTTGTTTTATTCTACTGTTCTAAGAAAACTAATGCTTGGTGCCTGACTTTGTTGAAAAACTTTGAACCCCCTCAATACTGGTTTTCAAAATTTCCGGTGGTTTTCACTTTCTATTTTTTTGGACTGATCGGACCACATCTATCGCCATCTAGTTTTTGACTATATTATGTCATTTCATCCTATTCTTCATATTTATGAAATCAGTCTTACAAGATTCTTCACCTTAACTTTAAGATTAGCTGAATATTCTCCAAAAACATTAACTGAATTTCACTCTACAATACAACCCTTTAGCTAGGGGGCTAGGAAATACATTAAAATTCCTAACTTTCTGAAGTCATAGATGTATTGTCGTCAAATTGGGCATATATCTTAAATGCGTGCAGTTTTCTGGTATAAAATCACTCATTCCCAACTCAGGTTCCTCATTTTTATTTTTATCTTTTTGAGTGAAAAATTAAAGCCCCGGACCAAAACTGGAAAATCTCCTTTTACATGATCAACACCAACTTTAGATTTAAAACCAAACAATTAAAGAAATACTCTGTTATAGATTGAAGGTTCTATTTACTTACAAGTACTAAAATAGAAAGTAATAAGACCCAAACGGTTACCCTCACATAACAGCCTTTTAGTAAACATGCCACTACGGAATCTAGATTTTGATCATACTTTATAGTTGGAGGTATTTCTACTTTTGTGCTGAATGTTTATGGTCTGGTTTATTCTTTGATCAACATAATAATAATAATACTCCGTAGTAAATATCATCACATTGGAGAAGGTGACATGTTAATATCATGTCTTTATTCTAAATAGAGATTTATTTTGGAAGGTTAACCATTTTTGTACTCAATAGTGAAATCACAAGCCATTAGCTTTGTATTTCCTTCCACTAATAAATCTGTGTGGATATCCCGTTCTAAGAAATACTTTTTTAATCTTTTCTCTGTCATAAACAAACATGATTTGGTTTAATCTGGTATGGCTATAGTAATTAGACCACTTACTATTGCCCCCATTCTTTTACCACTTGCATCTATTCCAAAAATTAATGACGTAGTGTAATCTGGCATGACTATAGTTGTGTAATCTGGCATGACTTTGTGTAGATATGGCATTACTTAGTGTAAGTACTTACAACAAATTGTCTTCCCAATGACTTAGTGTAATCTTTCATGCCTTAGTGTAATCTATTTCAATAATGAATGACTTAGTGTAAGAAACCTAGAGGACCAAGACTGGCAAGGAATCAATTCTGGTGTACCAAAACTGAAAACTGTAAATCACAGTTTTCAATTTTTAATACACTTATTCACTTATTCAATTTTTAAGAGTTGAAATCACAGTTTTCTCTCAGACTATTCAAATTTTTTAGACTTCAAATTCACAACTATTTGCCTATCTGTGTTAGAAAATTTGGGAATCCACTGAAATTGCACCCACTTCTATAATATGAGCCCTAAGAACTGGTCTCCTTTCATCTCCATTTATTTTGTTGCTTAATTTTTTTTTGTTTTTACTGCATGCCCTATTTATTTTGTTTATTTCATTACTCTCTCTATAGTTAATTAAGAATTTTAAAATTTGGGCTAGGATATAACATAAATGGATTTGCTCACTCTTGTTACTGGTAGTTAGCAGTTGCCCATCTATTTCTTGCTTATTTGATCTACTGGGTTGATTAATAGAAGTGTGGACTTTTGTACCTTTGATTTCTCTAAGTTTGGCACATACAAGTGTGCAGTTGTGTACTCCTGATGATTTTAGAATTTTAGTACCCATATAATTCCTTTAGTTTCTCTAAATTGTTTATTCATATAGGCATATGATTATCAATTCTAGATGTTTGTTTGAACAAAGATCTGAGTCAGTGTGTTTTTCAACCTTGTTTCCCATGGATTGCCTTGCTTGTTTGCTTAGTGGGCTTCTTATACCAGTGCTTTCACATCGGAAGCTTCTGTACTGTGTTTGTTATGGTAAAATATGCTGTATTTTTTACATTGTGGAATGTTTAGTTCTGGAAGGATGTTTATTTGTGAATAATGCTTTTATAAGTGGGATTTTAGCATATATTTTTTGTCCTCCACTAAGGTTGCTTTTTCAGAAAGCAGTTCTACTTTTCTATGCAATGAAGTTCTAAATTCAGTTTAGACTTTTAAAAAAACTTATATTGATTTTTTGAAGGTTTTGTAATTTTTTGGGTGCCCATGCATATATAATATGCAGGTTTTTTTGTAGCAATTTTCCTTACTGCACATGTGTACTTTTGATGACTTCATATGTTCGGACCTATATAAATTCCTTTGATTTTTCTAAGTTTGACAAATAGAAGCCTACACTTTTGTACTTTTGAAGATTATAAATTCCTTTGACTTTTCTAAGTTGTGTATTTATATAGGCATATGATTCTCAATTCTTTTGAAGTCAATTCTGAGGCAAATTGTTTACACTATA